>JAJEKB010001426.1:1174908-1187543 GCA_022393335.1 Macrotrachela quadricornifera | reverse complement strand
TTCGACGAGGAATCATTTCCAGCTGACGATTAGATAAGACATCTAACAGTTGAATTTGGTCTGTTGTTTTTTTTTGTGTTTCTTAAATCTTATACATCCTGAGATGTGATTGTATACCCATTTTCCATCCGTCTGTTCTTCCCAACAATCAGAGATAAGTAGGAACTTTTTTCGTTTTCCAAGTGATGAAAGGAGCACTTGTTTACGCCAATATTCAACCAAGGACATCGTGAGTTTTCTGGAACTGCTACAAGTAACGATCACATTCAAGATCATGAAAAGTTGCACTCGAATGTTCTCACTCATATGGCCCTTGGTCAAGCATGATAGTTGGCTGCACCGTGTGACTATGAGTGTTGACATTTGTGGAGCGGACAGTGGCAATAGTTATTTTCTCACCTTTGTAGCTCAATGCTCGATTAGAGTGCATTTAGAGTTCGATTCCACTTTAATTGGTATTCATAACCTCGTTCGTTGCATATTTTGGCAAACACTTATGAACATCAGCCAGAAAGTTATCAGCATAAGTTTTAATTATCTCTTGATTTTGTGTTTCCCGTCTCATCACGATCTGTGAAAAGCATATATTCAGTAAGTTTTATCTCAAAATTTTTTTAGAAAATTAGAGTTCCAGTTAAAATATAGAGATTCATCACAAATCATCTTACCCTGGTCACCTTTCATGAGATAATGTTGTGTTCATGCTTAAATATATTAAGCCAATGGTCTGGAGCGACGAAATTGTGCAAAGATTCATTTATTACTTGCTTCATCCTGCACCTGTGAAGATCGATATCATGCACAGGGAGGAACTTCTCTCTAGCCTGTTCTAACAAATCGAACACATAATTATTAATCTTGTCAGTTTTGTGCTTCTTTGTACCATGTCTCTCAACATACTGCCGAAATTGAATGATATAAGTTTGATGCGAGATACGTTTGAAGTGATATTTTACTGTCGACCAGTTTTGGGGTTCAGTTTGCCGTAGAAATTGCCGGCTTCGGTAATGTAATCGAATGAAAACTTTTTACACAATGTATTCTTTTCATCTTCTTCTTCGCTTTGATCATTTTTGTCCTTTACCTAATTGATCATTCGATCTTTGCCTGAATCATGATCGAGCATAGTTTCGAGGGTGAGAGTGTGCGAATGACTGTTCAATATAGACTCAAGAACGCTGTAAAGTAGATCGGCTACCTCACACTCACGGTTTGTGATAGTACTGATGTGATGTAAATTGGTAGAAAATTCTGAACACAGTAAATTTGAAGTTCGATCAGCGAGAATCTTCGTGCCATTTTGCAAAAGAAAAAGTGAGAAGAATAATGAATGTATACTATAAAACACGTACAAAAAAGAACATCAAAGATGGAATGTAAGCATACAACACTCATTATCAAAACGAGACGGTGTGCTGAGAAAAAAGAGAAAAGCAACAGTACTGGTTTTTTACCATACTTGATCATCTATCAAGGTGTATTATGGCTTATATCAGAAATAAAACGAGGATTTTATGTAGTCTTTGAGCTCATGAACAAAGAATAGAATTAAAATAAAATAGTTCACTATTTTCAAAACAAACAGTGATATATTGTTTCATTCTCGTTTAGTCATACTATATCGTAAAAGTTCAATATCTTTGGAAGAAAGGCTTTAGAATTCATATCCATTTGAGATTTTTCATATCTCATTGAGATCTACTTATGACCAAAACAATGCGGCCTAAACTTTTTGAACATCTCGGACCGTTTCCTCCTTATTTATGGCACTTTTATTTCCTTCTACAATGTAATAATCTCTTTATCATCGATATTAACACGATTTTGGCTTCCGATGAATAGGGTTATTGCATTGCAATGAGCTCGACAGACATTATCAAATTCAGTAGCTGCAAGGAAGTTTGTGTATAAGATTAAATATTCATCACGCCTACTGATATTAAATACAATATCCTCCTTGATACAATTATTTGTATCAGTCTCAGTTAATATGGTACCCAACTGCTTTATCTTGGCTTCAATTAGTCATCGAACAACTAATACTTATCAACGAAATTATTCATCACAATGGATGAAATAATTTCGATGTTTGAATTCTTTGTCTTACTTCAATTGATATTTTCATTAGAATTAATGACGCTATATATTATGGTCATTGTGTGGACTTGTCAAAGGCAAATGATCTTTAAAAATAGAAATCAGCACAAAATTAGAATTACATAACGGTCTTACTTTGAATACAAATCATTATATGAATCAATACATCATCTACTGTAATAATTTGTATTGTTTAAGAATCAGTCTTAATAAGAATAAATAGTAATACAGCGATGATACCTATTAATAGGATTTTTCCCGTATTTGTATATGATCATCAAATAGGAACGAAATAGAACGCTTGAAAAGCTAAATTATGCATGGTCTCTGAAGAAAAAGAATACTATGATTACTCTTCACACTAATTATTTTCAATTAATAATGTGCAAATGATACAAATTTATGTTTCATACTAACAGCATTATGGAAAAATATTTCTGTTATTGTGAATACCTGCTATAATTTACATCTATTCTAGATTATCCGCTACTTTAACTTTATAAACACTTCAATCATCAAGAACTTTATTCGTCATTTGATTTGATATAAAACTTTATTTAAGTGCAAAAATATTTTTCAATTTATTGTGAATAAGAGTTAAGTTGAGGTTTATTATTGAAAGACACAGATATTAGTCCAAACTAGGTTCTCGAACCAATGTCAAATTCTTTCGAGTTTGTGATTCTTCATCGTTTGAATTTTGATATTGGTCGAATGAGTCTTCTGCATTGGTCGGTTCTAATGCCAAGATTCGAGTCGTATTAGAAAGAATTATAGAATATTTGTTCAATAATTCAGTTCCGATTATTCCTTTAGTCTGCCCCATCGTTAATAGTATTCGAAGTGATGGTGGTAATAATCCAAAAGTGAGTGTTTCAACTTTGCCACTAATGATAACATCGATCTTGTAAGTATTTGTTTTGAAAGTGCCTATAGAGGGATGAAAATCTTCCACCTCATCAATCGGTGTACCAACAAGAAGATCTTCACTCAAATATGACAACTTTGCACCACTATCGAAAAAGATTCTCCGCTCTTCATGTTCAATATTTAAGATTATAACTGGCACGATCATAGTCTGATCTATAATAGGTAACACGATTGCCATGTTTGTAGGCGAGATAGGTGTATCAGAAAAAGTGATTTTATTTCGAGTAAATCGAACATCAAAATGGTTCATAATATCCATACCAATTATTCCATCTACTTTAAGACCACTAAGAGCGCTAATTGACTCGGGTGTAAATTCACCGAAACCAATATTCCTTATTGGAAAGTTCTTTCTATTAATAACAATAGTTTTTCCACGTCCAAATGAGATTGGAGAGCCAGTATCTACAATGTAGTCGAATTTGTTTATATGAGCAACGACATGTCCGTCTAGAAAATTGACATTGAATGTTGTCATTATGTTTTGTTGTGTCGGTAGTTTAAATTGCAGTCGTATCGATCTATGGAAATTTGAATATTTTCTTATCTAAAAACGAATCAATCATTCATAAATAATTAAACTATATTACCAATTAGTTTATCTAAATAAAAACAAACGAATGAGCAATTTTCCATTTTCTCTTCAGAAATATATGAAGTTTTTCAGCTTTGGAAAATACCTGTATTCTACCATTAAAGTTAGAAACAAAATATCGCCTTGCTTGACGTTATTTATCTTCCCTATTTGAATATCGTTCCTACGATCGGAACTTGAGTTATAGATAAGATAATTGCATTGACGATAGTAATCTTTTTTTTGAGAAATTATTTGCTATTGGATAAAGATTATCTAAAGTGGCAGTATGATTTACTTTGCTAAAGAATAATAGTAATACATCACTTTTGAAATTTAAATATAGAAAGAGATAGAAATATATTCATTTCAAAACTTTACAAATTAAAACTGTGTCTTTAAAAGAAGAAAGAAGGCAAAAACATAATCTTTTATCTTTACATAGCAGAATATTTGTCGTATACTCAATTACAGCATCTAATAATAATCGATGTGCCATTAAAGCATGAAAATATTTAATTAATTATTAGTTCCAGATATATTTTCAAGATTCATCATGTTTTACACTGTAATCTTCTCTGTACGACTGACTTAGCGTATGTAGTTACTGTAGTTAGATCAAATGTATAACCTATAGGAACACGCTGCATCTTTTTATTTGTCTTTTAATTTTCCATTAAATAAATTATTATGGCTTCGTGCTGTTCGGACAAACTCCCATATCTATATCTCTCGAGTCCTAATCAAACACAGCGATAATCTACCGAAGACGATGTCCGGACTATGGTGAGGCCGATAGTCTTCAAAAGACAAACTTTAGAATGAAAGTAAATATGATAATGGTCTGGAAGCACTTTCCAAAATGAAGATGAGGGGATAATCTTCAAAAGCTGCATTCGAAACTGTGGGTGAGACTGACAAACTACAGAAGAAATTGCTAGGAGTGACTGCGAGAGCGACAATTGTCACAAGAGGTTTGTGACAGATCCCCAGTCTCAACCCTGCTCATTTCTTGGGAAACCCTGAAAGGATGTTTCAGGATTTTTTTCAATTGAGAATACAGGATCCCATCAGGATTCACATCCGATCCTATTCAGAAACCTGACAAAAGTCATTCGGAGGATTTCATTGAGATTCCATTAGGTTTGAATCAAGATCTGTTCCGGATCCTGATATGAGGATTTTGTCAAGAGTTATGTTGTATCAGAGAAGGATCTTACCAAGAATAAAACAAGATTAGTGAAAATTCTCAACTGAATAATCCTGCCAAGCTTCGCTCAGAATTCTGCAAGGAACTGTTCAAGAACAGACATTTTAGAACCTTAGAACAAGTACACATATGAGCACGATCTCAATAGGAAAGTACAAGAATCTAATTAAGATTTTTCCGGGTTTGTTTTTAGAGACTATTGAAAACTTAATTTTCACGATGTTGTCAAGAACCTCGCAATCTATATATATAAAGAAGAATGTCTGTCTGTCTGTTCGCTATGCATTCGGTCCCTGTACAAGCTAGCGTCACCAAACTTTCCATGGTGCATCCCTAGGCCCGGAGGAAGGTCATAGCCGGGTCACCCTCCGAGGGTGTGAGATGTGGGTGAGGGTGGAATCTCACCCCAGATAGTATTTTCTTAGCTAACACTACCAAACTTTTCGCGGCGCTTTTCTGAGTCCGGCGATAGCTTTATAGGGTGCTGTTACCGTTAATAGGGGTTGGATGGGGGTGTTTAGGTGAAATTTCACCCATATCATATGGCAATGGAATTTGCATGAATTTTTGAGAAATTTATTGAATTTGTCATGATTCTTAGATTAATCATTTTGTATCCTTGGTTCTTTGGTCTAAATGTAACAATCGAAGGTTTCTAATAGGTTATAAGAGAAAAAAATGTTTACAAGTGTTTCCTTGATTCACAAATATAGTGTATCCCTTGGTTTTCTATGACTCACAGAAACAACGTATTTGTTGTTTTTCTTGACTCACAACGATGACGTATCTATATATTTAAAGAACAACGTTTGTCGGTTCGCTACGGATTCAGTCCGTGTGATAGCTAGCGTCATAAAAGTTTCCACACTACTTCCTTAGCTTCTTAGGAAAGTCATCTTTAGGTTAGAACCACCAGACGGGGTGCGTGGAAGGAGGCTGGGTGAAATTTCATCGCGATTAATACAGACCAAATTTCTGATGAGTCTGTTCGCTATATATTTAGTCATCGTGAGAGAGAGCATCACGGAACCATCCGTATTAGTTTCTTGAGTGTGCGAATGAAAGTCGGCAGAGTGATTGGGAGTGAGAAAAGAAGACGTACGTAGAACTTCATTCAAGTCGTAAGAGACTGTGATTTTATTCACTTCCTAATCAAATGACGCAGTTCAATGCAATTTTGAGAGTAATCGTGTCCAAAGTGTATGCGAGTGAGGATGTCAGCTTGAGCTCGATGAGAAGAGCCCACTAAAGTTGCCTTAAGCACGGTGGGGAATGCTCTGTATCAGAGGTTCCAGGTACGATGAAAAAAGTCCTATGAAAGAGGTATCACGCACGCACGGCGAGAAGAGTTCTATGGCGAATACCTAACGCAGAGCAGGAACAATCCTGTTAAAGATGCATGATGCATACCAGTAAAAGTCCTGTCATAGAGATTTCAGGGGTGACGAGAAAATTTCTGTTGCAGACGGCTCAGCTACAGCGGAGAACAGCCCTGTAAAAGACGTGTTATGTACAGCAGAAAAAGTCGGGTGGAAGATGCAAAACTTTAACCATATTCTCTTTGCAGTGGGTACCTCCTCTAGTAATGAATGAAATAGCTACTTCACTTTATTTGCTAGGTTCAGTTCAGAATCCTTTTAAAATTTGTAAACCTATAGATTATAAAAGAATTTTCATACCAATGTTTAATATAATCTCAACGAAAATAAATAGAAGGATTTTTAAGCTGTTTTTGTATTTTTAATTTAGAACACAACAAAATTCTGATAGTTGAATAATCTATTAGCATTTCTATTATGATCCTGATTTGGTACTTTTAAAAAAAGAAATAGAACAAATCTGAAAAATTACGGAAAAATATTTTCTAAACCTCTTTGAGATTCGAACTATTGAGTTTCTTTTTATCAAAAAAATCGCATTGAAAATCATCAAATTTGGATGTTAATTTGAATTTGGTCATTGTAAAATTTTTTCATTAAATATATAATTTTAATCAGCAGCAAATCTTTTGATAAAAGCTGCTTAAAATTTTTATTATGTTCAGAAAAAAATTTCAAATATTTGTTTTTCAGTCAAACTAAAATAAATAAGTTTTTTTAACGAATGAAAATTTAAGAAAATCATAATATACTTTTTGAATTAAATTAAAATAGAAAAAATTCGAAATGTATTTTTTAAATCAAATTTAAATTTTCAAAAATGATAAAACTTTTCCAACTAAAAATAAATATGTAAAATAAGATTGATTTTTCAGAATTTTTTGAAATAATTTTTATCTACATAAAATTCAAATAGAAGTTTACATTAAAATGAGAAATAAAGATATGGGACGTTGAAGTAATGCGCTGTGGTTCATTTGGAAAAGGTACAGAATTCCGAAGCGAACTACATAGAGCACTAGAAAAGTTGAAAGTTTTATTAGATGATTTTTTTAAATTTTTCAAAAAGTGAATTAAATTCGTCTATAAGAAACATAATATAAATGGAATATTGAAGATATTGCACATACAGAGGTAATTGAGGTACTTACAAGCGTCAATACTTTATGGAGAATCTTACTTGGTAATTGAAGACCAGAAACATAAGATGCTGAGCGACTATCCATTGTTACGTAGTAGTTTTTTAAAACATAACTATTAATAGTTTATTTATGAAGAAAGGAGACTATTTTAAACATAGACAACAGATCTACTTATATGTGCAATGTTGCGCAATCATCTTGAATATTTTGGTGCAATAACCATGACCATCTTCTGTAATAACCTTTACGATGTTCTTACGTAATTACATATAGGTTTTTTCGAAGGATGAAACATAAAATGGTAATTTCTAAAGTTTCTGAATGAGATTTGATATGTTTCCTAACAGTCACAAAATTTTATCTCATACCGTTATATAATTACACGATTAGGAATTCAAAACCCATCAGAGTCAACCAATTATGATCAAACCATCTAAATTTGTTCAGCCACTATCAGAATACTTGCAACATGGGCGTGAAAAGACAGAATATGGCATCTGTATTTATTAACACGTCGCTATCTATCAGACCTTATCTTTTATTCACAACGCTGCAATGCGTGTTCTCACCTATGTATGTGTCTCGTTACACAATATGAGTCATGCGATATTACTCACACCGTATGATGCTGATCCTTCCATAGCATTCATCCTGAGGAACACACGTGTGGTCGTGTTTTGTCTGTACGCAGTTCATACCAGCCCGTGTCCGTCTTTCATGTGTGTTGATATTTCCATTAGTGCGCATTTATACGTGTCTATATATTTCCGTAAATGATGAAGATATAGGAGATATATCGTTATGTATCCTGTACATGGACGTAATCAAGTCTCTGGGAAATCCATAAAGAACACCATATAAAAGATTGGCACTTGATTATAGACAAAAGAGCTTTGATAAACAAAAACATATTTTATAATCAAATTTCAACATTTGAATCCAGTTGGCACGCATAGTTACTGAGTCATAAGCGTTTTGTAAACCATCGTTAATGCTACGAATACTTCTATATTATTCGAACACGATGTCATCAACCATTTGTACTTGCAAAATCTCATCTTATGAATCACCACTATTTTATGTTGTGCAACGTCAGCATACACTCTGCAGTAGCAATATATCCAATAAAAATCTCCAATTTCACAGTAACAGCCTCCACATGCCATCTACATCTGACAGCAAAACAATCGATAAAACATAATATTTAAATAACTAGATTTTCTATGAAATGTACCGATCGTCAAACACTACGAACGCAACTAACTAATAGCACAAGTAGTAAATATCGTCCATTAGCGGTGCGCTATAGTAACGAGGGATAGCAATAAAAAGTTATTGCATTCCCTAATAATTCATATTCTGATAGTTGTTAAAAGAATATTTATGCACTATGAGACTTAGTTTATTTTTTTGTGGGGCTCTACTTTCATCATATATGTCTGACATCTATCTTTGTCAAATTCGAGTTTGATTAAGATTATATGATTAAATAAAAACAAAGACTGTTTGCTGGCTTTTTTTGTGATACAGAGAAGTCTTCAATCATCTTTTACTTGTGTACTTAATTCCATCTTTTTATGGTTTTATAATTAGCTTATATATATTTGTAAATGTCTGACAAAAATAGACTTTCATATAATTTTGCAAGAAAACGAGGAGATTCATTACAAGAATCATCTGATACATTTATTACCGCAACAACCAGTTCTACAAATTATGACTTTATGAATATAAATGAATCAATTGCATCAGTTGAACATGATGATGTACCGTTGTGTTCATCCACAATTTCTACATTTCATGATCACTATCAAATTAGTAAATTATGAACCATTAAATAATTGTTTTTCAAATAATTTAACCAAAAGAGATCCTGGTCGAGGACCAACTGCTGGGAAAGGTTTCGTATTATTAGGTCTTTATCAGTCGAATCTTACTTTTCCAACAAAAAAAACTATCGTCATTTTTGTTTATCTTGGTATCAAGTGTTTATGTGGCTCGAATTTAGTGAAATGACAAAGAAATCATATTGCTTTGTATGCAGATTTGCATATTTAGAAGATCGATATGAACAAGTATTTACTGCAAATCGTTTTAATAATTGGTTAGTGCCTATAATGAAATTTGATAAACATCAAACAACATCACCGCATAGATATGCTCATGATTTATGGGTTAATGTAGCGCAAAATTATAAAGAAAATAATGATGTTGTAAAGCAACAAAATAAACATCAGAAAATAGAATTAAGTTAAAGGAAACTATTCGGATCATCCTTTTTTTTGCTTATCAAGGAATACCATTCCGAGGACACAGAAGATGAATAATCAAAAAATAAGGATAATCGATGCTATAGTATATATTTGAATGAGTGTTACAACTGAGTCATATGTTATATATCAGTTCTATATTTTTATACTATTCCTTACTAATTATATCCTTATTCTTCTTTGTGTAATCTTCTTGAATTACTTAAGTTAAGAAGCATTGACAACAAATTAATTAAAATCTTTAAAGTGTACATATCGTTCAATCTGAAGTGAAATATTGAATTTAATGCAAGACAATATTTTATCTCAAATAATACTTGAAAATAAAAATGCAAAATGTTTTTCAGTTATGATAGACGTCTCAGTTTATTGCTTACGAATGTTTTGTCGGTTTTGAACGAGCATCTAGTACCACTGATGAAGATTTATTTAATCTATTGATAAATTGGACAAAAAGATTTGATTTAGATGTCAACAATATTGTAGGTCAGTACCTTGATAGCGCTGAAGTTATGAGAGGAAGATATAGAGGTATAATAGCTCGATTATTAGAAATTCTACCTGTTGCTTTATGTGTTCACTGTAATGGTTATATTGTGAATATCTGCTAAAAGAATAAGATCTTTGAAGATATTCAAAAAGAAGCAGGTTTAATCTCAATTACATTAAAACAATTATGCGATACTCGTTGATCTTATCGTTATAAATCGTTAAAAGTAATTGTAACACGTTATACTGCAATAATAGATGCTTTGAAAGAAATAGAAGATGATAATTCATTGATACTATTAGAAGTTATTTGAACATTCACTTGATGAGCAAGATGTTTCTTATTAATAATATATTATTGAAATATTTACAAAGATCTAAATGTCTTTCTGACACAACCTTCAGCTAAAGTTAAAATTACCATTTGTACACTTGAATTAATGATAAATGAAGACGAGTTCAACAGAATTTGGTATGAAACTATGAAGATTTGTTTTATGAGTAATAATGATGAACCTATTCGACATCGAGAACGAGAAGATTCTGCACATTTAGGTGATGGTGATATTATTAATTCTTTCTATTCAGTATTATATGTCATTATTGTATCAATTAAAGAACATTTTAATGAAAATCCTATAATTATTATTGTCTTATATGAAAAACTATTTTTAACCAATCTATACCCAAATAATGATGAATTAAGGAGCGAACAACGTATGTACAAAGCATCTCTTGGTGATAAAAATCAATTAACATTAATATTAGCAACTAAAAGTTTTTATTATAGATTCAAAAAATTTAGCTTGCGTCTCCCATGCACTTTACTATTGTCGGTTAGCCAGCATTACCAAAAAATTTAATACTATTTAGAATCAAGTGCCGGTAAGTTTCATGAAAGATAAACAATGATTCAGACACGTTACTCATCAGAAGGTACAAAGGATGTTTTATCATAAAAATACCATAGAACCCACAATGCGCTCCGAAAGAACGAATGATGATGCCACGACTGCTTATTTCTGTGTAACAACAAATTGTAGGTGATGGTGGATAATTGTACTACGATTGCAGACGAAGGCATAGAAACAGCTAATGAGTATTATCAGATATCTACGACTTGAAGACCAATCAATATGACTAACCCAATTCGAATTATTAGTTAAATTTGGATGAATTTTTTTTCCTAAGTTTACATGACTACCTTCATTCGAATTATAAATTATGTTTCAGATAAAACTTTTCTTTTGTTTCAGTTGATCAGTTTATTGAGACCTCCAAATTTTCATTTATATCCGAAGTTAAATTAAGTGGGCACTATAAAAACTGCAGCTAAAAGAAAAAAAAAATGTACTCTTTTTTCTAGATGTTCATTTATATTAAAAATTGGTTTCCATGTTGAAACGACTAATAACATGCGCAAGTGTTACTTCTTAAGTGATTTATATCATAACGCATATTGTGATGTCATACTGAAAATTTTGAATTTCCTGGAACTAGGAATTTAAAATACCTTTCTGGTAATAATTTGAAACTTGAATAATTGAATAAATGATTAGTTCAATAATACAAAACTTAAATCAATAGTTGAATTCAACTTTCAAACTTGCTACAACTGTATATTTATAAATTTATAAAACAAAAATACCAAGAAAATCTTACTCTTGTTCTTTTCGTAAATATATGAGACATAGTTCTTGCATTTTTTTCCTCAAATTTTGATTACTCCAAAAGAAAAAATATAATATTATAAATACTTGTATCTGTATATTTTGAGCAAAGAACTTAAAACTACTCTTACTATTCTTTACTTAAGAAAAAAACATACATATTTCGAAATTTACGAAATTAACTTTTTTCTTGGTCGTTATGATTTAGCATTTTTATATTGAATCTTACTGCATCAAAATAAATCGACATATAATCGCTACCAGTAAAGTAATACAAAATAATTGGCTGGTTATAGGCTTTGTAGCTGTTTGTTTGCACGTGTTTCGTTAATGAAGGACAATTGCCTGGTGTAAATTTTTTCTTTTGTCTTCATACATTAATGATCGATAAGTTAAACTACCTATACAGAAAGACAAAAAATAATGGCGACTTTTTTTTTTTAATACAATGATCAAATGCACTATATGCCTCAATAATCACTACGATATATATATAGGATAAAAGGATTTGCTTCTCACCTTTTTGCTTAACTGTTTTGCATTCATTTAAAATGACGGTAGATGTATTTATTTCTTTTCGTAACACTGATTGTCCTTGAGTATTATCTGACTTTAATTATGATTATACTATTTCCATTTAGTATAAATTGATTAGACACTATATTTTTACACCAAAAATGTCAATTTGAGAGAAATATTCTTTTTTAAATTTGATTCTTCTTTCTTTTCTTGCGGATAAGTAAGAAATAATTAAAATGATTCTATATTTCGTAAAGAGTCTAGTTTAATATACTTATATAAAAATCATTAAACCCATATGAGTGAGATACAAATTCTTTTTTAGGTAAACCACTTTGTAATTTTAAATCAGCTC
>JAJEKB010001426.1:1089751-1113379 GCA_022393335.1 Macrotrachela quadricornifera | reverse complement strand
GGGGGGGGGGAGCCGAAAAACTTCGACTTAAAACTTACACTCACATTTTTCATATGTGAGTTCCACAAAAACTTAATACTTAATATTAAGTGTTAAGTAAAAAAACTTGACTTAATTTTAAGTTAAGTCAAATGACCCACCCCTAGTGTAAAACAGTATTTTCCCCATACTCATGTCTAAGGTTAGAAGCAACCCCAAAAGCTGATACTTCCAGAATAAACTATTCTTGTCGGGATCTTTCTCTGTGCAAAGTTTCAAGTGAAAAATCAAAACTTGATTTTTTCGATGGACCTGAGGGGGACGACAGCTTTTTGTTAATAAATACCAAAAAAATGAAATATCTCAACAGAAATAAACTAGGAGCACAAACCGTTTTCAGAATATTCCTGTCACACTAGAGCCTACATCGTGCACCTAGTACTAACTCAAAAGCGATTTAGCATCTGAGAATTGCTCCTGACTCCTTTTTCTGCCCATTGTGCCCCCCCCTCCTTCCCACAGACCGTGACCAACACGTCAAAGGCCATATGATACCAGTCGTTATAGAGTGTCACAGACTGTGACCAATAAACCAGGATAGCGTAAGAGACCATGATCCACAGGTAGGGATGATATCACAGGTCGTGACCGACACGAGACTACAAATTGCCACAGATCGACACTGACAAACTTTTGAGATCATCCTACAGCATCAGAAATGGAATCTGATGGTTCTCACATATGGTGATATGTGTCTTCAAGAACTATCAGAGATCAGGTATAAACGAAGTCTAGTTAAAATATCTTTGGAGTATTTTCTTGTGGAAGTTCTATGCTACATAGTAAGGAATAATTCTTTATGTGTATCGAGATATACATAAAAGGTGGCTTTCGGGGATCCAGAAATATTAGGTACATGATGTTTCACATTTTTAATCCCGCAGGGATTGTGCTAACAGTTTTTCCAGAGGCACTGATTATCCTTTATTCGGTGTCTCTCACTGACTGTGATAGACCACCGCCAACGCTAAGGTTCTCTAGTGATAGATGCGAAAAAAGCCATTGCTAACGCATCTACCATGATCTGTAGTGGCAATGGATTCAAACTCATACCGCTATGCGTCAATGTTTCTTTAAGATCAAATTTCACAAAAGATTTTTCAACACCGGAGAAGTCGGATCGACAGATATCTTTATTTTTGGAGTGCATTTCGTTTCGTCCAGTTTGGAAGTTTTAATATTTGTGTTTTCTGTTTTGGGACTTGATTTATTTTTATTGAATTTCGAGGTATTTTGGATGGCCATGTTTTCAGCACTGCGACATCTCGAACTCTTTTGAATACTTAATTCGAGAGCTGTGAAATTTGTACTATTGAAGACTAAGTGTTCATTAGTCTAAAAGCAATCACTAATGTACACTGACGTAAATAAAGTGAAAACTATATCCCTCAGTCCACCATACAGAGCTTGGAAGGAGTGTTGCTGTTTTTTGTTCAACCACAAGCTGTGTTACGCATGGTATAAGAATAGGATGAAAAGTAGATTTTCGAACGTTTTCTTACCTTTTAAAAATGTTTCTGACATTGGAAAACAGTTTGATTAAATTATAATTGGAAATAGTGATATTTGTCTGGCTAGTAGAGCGCTTTTTTTGTGAGTTCCATGTTTTAGTTTCATCAGAGATTTGGGTAGCTAACTTTTTCAATGACTGTTTCGACTTTCAGGTTTTTTGAACTTGTTCAAAATTATAAATATACTTTATGATTTTTCAATTTACTGAGCAGTGAATTAGTATCTGATAAACGCTATTTGGTTTTTTTTGTATGTCTGTCTGAAACACGTTTTAAAATCGTTATCTGTCCCATGCTATGGTGCTCTTTTCTTTCGATTGATTTTGAGTTTTCAATTTTTTTATCCAGCTTTCATTCACTAATGGTTGCTAAGAAGTATTGTAGTGGATAGTTAAAAAAAGTGAACCGGTTTACAAAGAGCAATAAATAAATGCGGATTAGAAGTCGCAAACCAATCAGTTCTATGAGGAAAATATGACGAAAATATTCGATTTATCAGCAACGAGGTATGTATTCATGCTGTATGCGTTTTTCAAATTTGTACAAGAGTTTTTCTATTAGTGAAATCAATAGTAATAAATGCTACATGACGGTTCTGTGTAATATGACTGAAAAAAGTGCTTAAGTTTTATAGCAAGAAATTTCAACCGTCTATCCTCGACAGTTTGCGAAAAATATCACCAGGTTACCATCACAGATCGTGACAGAAATTTCAAAAGCATTCACAACTAGGGATTGGACAGTTTCGTTCAGTTCAAAAGAACTGAACTGAACTGAACTGTCCAATCTCTATTCACAACTCACTCGCAGGTACCGATATATATAGTGGCAGACTTGAGTTGTTTTTCGGAGTTTTCGAAGCGTACTTGGTTCTAATACTGAGCACCACAAATTAACTCTCTCTTTCATGTTAAATATTTCAAAGTAATAATGATAAACAGATTTTTCATATCACATTTTAATTACCTAACGATTTTACGAAATGCTTTTTTTCAATGTTTCTCTGATGAATATTAACTATGACATTGTCTTATCATTGATAAAAAGGCGACTCGGCTGGCTGACACATGATGCAGACTGTTAATAGTTTTTTCGTTACGTGATTTTTTGAGTATCCTATATTGAAGAATCTAATTAGTTCTTACTAGTATGATATAGACACTATACTATCTACAACTGATAAATATCTTGTACTAGTGTATTCAATAAAATTCTATTTCATAGCCTTCAGCCTACTACATGCTAGCCTGCTTTCGATTAGCACTATCTACTCTTTCTTTCACGTAATTCAATGTAGTGGAGGTGTCAGACTACTAGTGCCCTTGTTGTTTTGGGAGGGAGGAGGAAGAACAGTGAAAGGTGGCTTCTCTAATATAAGCGTTGGTTTATCAGGGATACTAAGCATCAGTAGAGCAGCAGCATTTTTTTTGCTCTCTACAGTGCAAGAGACCCATGTAAAAAAATTTAACAGAAAAATCAGATGTTTTTTGATGAAAATCGATTGAAAAATGATTAAAAATCGATGGAAATCATACGCTTTTAATCGATTTTTCACCGGTTTTCAATCAGATAATCTAAATGGCTGGGTTTTCATTGATTATTTCACCTATTTTCGATTATAATCGATTAGAAGTTGGTAAAAAAAACCGATTATAATCGATTAAAAGTTGGTAAAAAAACGGATTATAATCGATTTAAAGTTGGTAAAGAAATCAATTAAAATCGATGTGTTGTGACCACTTTTAACCGATTATAATCGAAAATAGATAAAATAATCAATGGAAATCCAGTTTTTTAGATTATTTGATTAAAAATCGATTGAAAATTGATGAAAAATCGATTAAAAGCGTATGATTTCAATCGATTTTTAATCATTTTTCCATCGATTTTAATCTGATTTTTTCCCTAATTTTTTTACATGGGGAGGCACTATAGTTTTAGTTCCGTCTCTAGCTACTGTATTGATGCATGGCATCCCTAATGAATTAACGGTTATTGTAGAGGTGCTATCTTCCACTGCCCCCAAAACAAGATGTGGGCTAGTAGTCTCGCGCCGCCACTATGTTTATAACGTCAAGCACGTGACTATATGATATTCAATAGTAGAATTTTCTAAAGAAAAAAATTTATACGGAATAGAAACGATAAATTGCTGAAAATTTTCCACTGTCTGAGCAAAATATTGGTAAAGTAAGAAAATCAATCAAAACACAGGACAAAAGTAAAGGATTTATAAGAAACAAGTAGCGCTCGCCGGAGATGACTTGTTTAACCTTCGACTGAATCCATTCTATCTACTTCGAAAATTGTTGATAGATAAATGGTTGACAAATGTGACGCTGTAGCCATCTCAGTTTAAACGAATCTCCCACATTTTATGATTTCTAAAATCAAAACGATCAACCTTAAGTGCGAAAAATATCAAGCACCCATGATTTTCTCTTCATAAATAACATTTTTTGACTTTTTTGATGCATTGATAGCGTACTGACATGAGTCGCCAGCACTATAGTTCAACCACAGTTCATAACGAAAAACTGAGACAAAACGTAACATTTTCCATTGATTTCAGCTAAATTACTTTGACATGGTCTTGTATCCTGAGGGGTGAGGGTGAGGGTGAGGGTGTGGGTGTGAGGGTGAGGGTGAGGGGTGGCTGAGGGTGAGGGTGAGGGTGAGGGTGAGGGTGAGGGTGTGAGGGTGAGGGTGAGAGGGTGAGTGAGGGTGTGAGGGTGTGGGTGAGGGTGAGGGTGAGGGTGTGTTGAGGGTGTGAGGGTGAGGGTGAGGGTGAGGAAGGGTGAGGGTGAGGAAGGGTGATGGTGAGGAAGGTTGAGGGTGAGGGTGAGGGTGATGAAGGGTGAGGGTGAGGGTGTAGACAAGGGCGAGGGAGGGAGCTTTTGCTGTGGGTGAGGCAGTAAATAGGTCCGGAACTAGTGTGATTACTATTGAAAGGGTTGCAAAAATTAGGTCCGCGGCCACCCCTCGTTCACGAATCATATGTAGATAAAAGGTTGAACTGAATGCGACAGTGTTATTGTTTAACAATTCGAAAGACTATTTTCTTTATATAGTAGCTCCCTGAGTGTTTAGATTTTTTAGATGCTGCTGAAAGCCACGTTTGGGCGACAAAATCATGTGTGATGTTTTTTTATAGTCATGGTTTCGTAAGACATCGTTTATCGATTTCTGAAATAAATTAAAAAAATCACTAACGATTTATGAACACTTCTGATACAATGATGAATTAGTCAAGCATAGCCTTTTGGTAGAGGGATAATATCATGATTTCAAGTTGAATATTTAATGAATTTTATATCAGACTAAAGTGTGTCGAAAGCAGGATTTATTAATACTAAATAGTGATAAGAAGACAATCAAAATCATCTATATATATATATATATATACAATGTCGAATGTCACGTCTGGTCCCTCTCCCATTGGTCAATTTTTTCGACCAATCAGATTTCAGCAAGCATTTTTCTCTTCTATTATTCTCATGAACCATGAACATGTTCAGGCCATTTAAGGGTTATTAAGAGGTGCCCTTGATATGGCCCGAACAATCCTATGCTTCATATGGATGATAATTGAACTCTAATATCGGTCCATGGTACATACAAGATTTCAGCCAATCAGACTTTGGCAAAGGGTCTCTCTGCTAATATTCGAATGAAGCATTGACATATTCGAACCATTTAGGAATTATCAAGAGGTGTCTTTAATATGGCCCGAACAACTCTGTGTTTCATATGGATGATAGTCGAAGTCTAACATTGGTCCATGGTATATACAAGACAAGTCAAGCCCACCCCCTCGTGGTGTTTCCTGGGTAATTCTAACGGGCCTCTGCGCACGTCTCTTAAATTACACAACACGCGATAATCATATTTCGTCCACAATTGAAAAAACCGTGCAATTTGCACAGGATATAGCTAGTGATATAATAATAGCTCACAAGACAATACAAAACACAAATATCTTTAGACTTTCGAAGACTCTGATGGCTAATTAATGCATTTAAAATTGAAAATGTATTTTACTCGTACCTCAGAATCTTCAAAGATGGATCGTGAATTTTTTCAATGATTTCTTCTGTCTTGATTTGGCCACTAGAAACAGAATTATTCTTTATACTTTATAAAAATAAATCCCACACCATATCATTTCTTGCACATTGTAGAAGTCACAAAAATACAAACCAAATGATTATTCAGTATAGAAAATCTATATTATTTAGTTATTTTCAACGGGAGAATTCGAGAATGCAACTTTGTACTTTATTATTTATGAAAAACTTCACTAGATATTTTTTCTTAATTTTGTATTTTTTTTCTTTTCTCTTCTACAGAGTTTATGGAAACAAAATTTTTGTAAATATGATGCTAGTCGTTGTTCTTTAATACAAATTTCAATAAGAGAATTAAATGAAATAAATATGTATTTATACTTTTTCTAGCTTCTACATTATGTGACATTTGAAACTAGGTATGTATCGAATCGAATCTTCACAAATACTGGTATAAGACAGGATGGCTAAATAAAAAAATTTAACAATTAGAAATTAATCAGAAAGGACAATTCTTTTGCAAACTAATGGATGCTATAGAAATATGTTGGTAAGTTTGTTTGACATAATATATATATATATATAAAATCGTTCACAACAATGATTACCATTCGTTATTAAGTTCAGCGATTGCTAATTTTATATTTATTCAATCATACTAATCTGACATTGTATTTAATTTTACTAGAAAAGCTGTAACTTTTGAAAACGTCCTAGTCTCGGTCAATATGCAGGACAGTGATAGGATCGATTCAGTTCGAGGAAAATGAGAATGTCAATAGTTCTGATAGACAGAAGAAATGAATTACTTAACTATTCACAAAGTGATAAAATAGAAGAAAAAAGGAAAAAATAGCGAAAAACAGAATAAAACATCAGTGTACGAATATAAAAGACGTGTCTCTAAGGAAGCCCTGAATAGATCAGATGAAATAAAATAAAATTAATCAACATGATGAGTGTAAAATTTAAAACAAAATAAAATGATCTTTTCGACACAATATAACAACAGAGCAATGAACAACTTGTATGAGCATGCAGATCAATGACTGTGACTGTCAGTCTTATATTCTAATTATTTTGAAATCGTACAGTGAAGTTAAATTACTATTTCAATTGGCACTGTATTCCTACATTTTCTTATCACTAGAGGGGCTTCATGCAACTCCGATGAATGATTTAACTATTATAATGATAACAAATAACTTTCGAATATTTATTAACCGTGATTTTTATATAATTATATTAAAATATGACAGAATTAGTTTACGTAAAGTGCTTCTATTTGATCCATTCATGGTTTTATTTGTAGGTATATAAATAGTGAACAATCAAAATCTGTACTAAGTTAACATTCGTTTATAGGCTTTTTTATTGTATTCAATTTAGTTCGGTTCGGGAAAACTGGTCAATTATGTCTAATCGGAGTAATTAGCAGCAAGATCAGAATAAGACCGCCTTCTTGAATCTAAGACATCAATCAAAATTCGATACGTATCTATTTGAAATATCTTATTGCCTACATAACTAACCAAATGATAATTTTGAATGAATCCTCTCTAAATTTACTTTATGAAAGACCTTCTAGTAAAAATATCTACATCAAGAATGATTCGATCAAAGTTAAATTAACATAAACAAACACTTTTTTAATTATAAAGAAAATTATTATTTTACTATTTAATACAAAAAACTGTTGAATATTGTTTTTGATCATAATATGTACAAGCTTTTAAATTTTTTTGTATCCAAAATTCTGTTTCATATTCTAATAAATTAATAGTATTACTATATTGAAGAATATATACATAAATTTCAATTTTTTGTAAATATTTCATTGGTAATAATAATTGTTTCCAAATATTTGCTTCAATCATTTGATGAAAAAATGATGGTGGATAACATTGAACTTGAAATATTTTTATTTGTGGACATAATTGAAATATATATTCAATATCATAATATTCATGAACATTATTTATTTGAAGATATTTTAATTTTGAAAAATAATTTGGTTGAATAAATTTATAATTTAAATAACGACTACTATTATCATATGATAAATTTAAACTAATTAAATTAGGTATAAATGGTATTAATTTTAAAAAATGATTTGATTCATAACAATTTATTGATAAATGTCGAAGTGATAATAATGGTTGATTTATATTAATATCATTTAATTTTCTTCCACATGTATTTAATTTAAGTCGATTTAAATTAGGTAATTTAAATATAGTCGAAACTAAATCATCTTTTGATATATCATATGATTGAAAACTTATGGATAAATAATGTAATTGATTAGGTGATGGTAATTTTTCAATAAATTCTTTTATTTTAATTGAATCTTCAACATTGATAAATGTAAGTGAATGTAAATAAAGAAAATATTCAGTTGATATTTGTGAATACCATATATCAGAACGAAATTTTACAGATAAAATATGTTTAGATTGAATTATATATTTAACTTGTTTGTATGTTATTTCATTTATGGATAAATCTCCTGTATCAAAATGATACTTTGGATAAAATGTACAAAGTAAATTAAATCGAAAATTTAAATTAAAAAATGAAAAATATATTTGTTGACCATATAGATACTCAAATATTTCCATTAGAATTTCATTTGCAAGATTTTCTAAACATGATTTCATATTTGACATAGACATCGGTCAAAATCTAAAATAATGAATATATTACAACTACATGACTTTCATCCCCCAAAAAAGGCAAGCTTCAAAACACTTATATATTTACAAATTAACTATACCTATATATACAGACTTCTATTTGATTATTGTACAATTTATATTTAGAAATTTCCAAGTTGACTAAGAATAACGTTTTGATGACTTACTATATGATTGTGTGGGTGCTTTTTCTTCTCATTTATAGATAATACAAACTTCTTTCCTTCTTCTTTTTCTAATGTTAAGAAATAACTAATGGAAGAAAGAACAGATGAGGAAAAAAATGTGTCACACTGTAGTAACGTTGATGACTCATCGGGTAAAAAAAATGGTGAAATTCGTGGGTAGGCACTCATGACACATATATTAAGCAAATATATTTCAAATCTTTATTTAAACACTTCATCATATATATATATATAAGATACGCCTCCGTAGTATGTTTTTTAAAATATTATATTTTATTGTTAATTATCTAGTAATTAAAAACCATCAGTCAAAAATGCGCTTATGGCAGTTTAATTTATAGAATCATCACGTGGCGTACATAGAACGAAAGAGAAAAGTAAAAAAAAACATACGATCGATGTCCAATTACTAATTGAATTTTAGTATTATACTTATTTGATACATCTTACTTTTCTCATGATGATTAGATTCTAATGTAAATGTATCAATCTTGCCATTTGTAATAGCATTCATATACAGTAACATATTCTATTAAAATTACCAATACGAAAATTTGTTTTACAAATACAGTTTGATGAATACTCACTAATAACGGACACCTGTTAAAAAACCGACGGATGTTTACTATAAAATAAAAAAATTTTACTGTCGTTAACCATTTCATCTCTTGGAGAAAACGATTTGATTAAAATTCAATTTTTTTTAAAGAAATACCTTGTCAATTGAAACAACCCAAAACTTTAACATTTTCTCAATGATGTTTAATAGTTGGAAGTATACAATCTCGATCAAATTCTTCACCAGTCTTTTTTTCATACCGCCACTCTTCTATCAAATCGAATTACATTCTGTTTAAAATGGTTTTTTTTTAAAAGGATTCAGTGATATTGTTTATGATTGAATACGAATAAATTTAATTTACACGAGATTGAAACAAACGAAAAATTTCCTTTTGAAATATTCAAATATAGAATCCCCGTGTAGTATGAATGATTTTAAAATTCTGTCGTTTATTATATGAAAAAAAACGGTTTGTTTTACTTTATGCTTATTATTGACTATATATCAATATAAAGAATATCACATACATTACTCACCTTTCATACTCATATGTATATATATGATACACATGAATGATTACATTTTCAAACTTTTTATCTTATCATATTCATTATATACAGCTATATTTATACATCATTTATTTCATAGTATACCTTCAGCAAGATAAACTCAATTGAGAATATAAATGTACAATAAAATTATCGTCTTTCACATTTACTATGAAGTGTACTCTAATATTTGATTGACATTACTAAAATGGCATTAATGGTATGTATAGATTTCTTTAAAAATCATTTTATTTATTTTTTAATATATATAGAAACAAACTATCATATTATTTTATTCGTTCACACGATTATTACATCTATTGTTATTATGATTTGATTTGTAAGTAAATTTTTTAATTTATCTGATAAATTATATAAAAATTACTTTTATTCTAGACACGAAATATCAATAAGAATCAATACATTTTGATGGAAAATTTTTTTTTTAAAATGCTTTTATAATGAAAACATTTGACCAGCGTCATCTTATTGTTTTCATTGTTCAATATTTCTAATGCTTATGTTTTTAACAATGAACATTTCGACTGACCAATAATATTCCGACTTACATTTGGTAAGATAAAAGTATTTTTTTAGAAAATTTTTTTTTATTAAATAAATTAAAATAAAGCGTTTTTGATTATTGTTTATTTTATATGATATTATTTATCATTAATTAATTACTGATTAGTTTCGGCGACGTAATATTATTCCAACAATTTTTATGTAAATTAATTTCACCAAACAATTGCAATCATCTTCGAAAATTGTTGTTTTTTGCACAATCGCCCATTTGTATGGTGTAGTCAGCTTTTTTTATGAAAATAAAATTAAAATTATGTTTTTCTTTTATTAATAAATCATTGTATTCTCAATAAATCAATCAGTTACATATCCGTCAGTATATGAATGCAAAGCAAGAGAAAAATACATAGAATGATAGAGAATTTCAAGCTCTACGAAAATCTATATTTTCTTTTTAAAAATACCATCGCGACAGCGGCAGATTCTTAACCGTGATGGACATGTCTGTAAATGGTGATTGATTACCGATGTTATTTAGAGGTAAAAAACTCACTGACTTCGATAAACGATTTACAGAAATAGATTACATCTTATTATTTCTGTATTATCAAATGCTTTCTTGTTCAATCCAAATAACAATGAGATTTACTTGATATTAATTAGAGATTACATAATAGAAGAATGCTGAAAAGGAAAGATAATGGCTATGTACTGGAAATAGCCAACGAGATCAAAAGACATCAAAGAAAAAAAGATGGGAAGAAACAAGTGTAAACTGGATTTAGCACGAGAACTTCGTCGCAATCGAGAATGAATGTTTGATAAATATAATTCTCTGTTACTACTTGTATTTTTATTGAAGTGTTCCACTTGTTTCATAAGATAACTCGACCCATTTCACGATGATATGTCTTAAATGAGTCAAATTGAGCTGTCTCACTGTTCTATTTTTCCAGCAGAAAGATTTGTCATATCTCATAGAACAAGTTGACTGATATTATGTGATAACTCAAACAACTATTATACAATTAAAAGAATCGATTGGCCTGCTAATAAATATGTCGATAACAATACACATATGAACTTTTTGGGAAGTTATGTCTTAGTTCAAATATTTTCTTCAGCTTTTGATATGTTTTTAAAAAAATAATTCTATATTACAAGATATGCTTGATTTATCTAAACAATAAGATTTTTGCCTTCATGCCTCTATAATGGTGTCCGCATTTTCTCGTAATTCGCTGGATTGTCTTAACCCTTTACCCTCCAATGTTCACCCCAATGGACATTGGGATTAAGCCGCATGAAAATGATCTTTTTTCAACAAACGACACTACTTATGTATACGCATAGAAACGATTTTTTTGAAGGTTTAATAGTGTTTTTGACGAACAGGAACATTAATTAGAGGATATCAGACAATCAACTCGCTCTCTTTTGAACTTTCGACGTAAACAGTTCCCCTCTTCAAGTGATAAAAGGAAAAGTCCAGCATTGATGATAACTTCAATGAGAGTCATATAACGCACGATACCTTTTTGTCTGTGATGCTATAAACAAATCGTACGTGCGCAATTTCAATCCAAATATAACAAGCGGTCTAATGGCATGAGTGACACCCTTTTCACCAAACTTACCATCAATTCCGCATATTTTCTTCAATTATCTTGACATATGACTTCGCAATTTCGAAAACTTTCAACAAAATTGAAATAACGATATTTCTTTATAAATATAAAATTATGAGAATGACCAATTTTAAGTCGCTCTCTCCTAATGTCCATCTAGATGGACATTGGATTGTATTCAGTATAAACAACTTTATGTTTTGAATGATATAGCATAAGTATACTAATGATTAATAGTCTTAAAATTAATGATCGATTTAATCATAGCTCTTCGAGAACTCTCTTGGGGGGTAAAGAGTTAAACGGCGCCTACAGACAATATAATAACAACAAGTAACCATCATAGAGTGACATCTGTTGATTCTATTAGATATTCTATAACAGCAGTAAACTATTGCTTGGAAAATTCAAACTAGCAGCGGAAATATATGAGTTATAAAGTGTTTATCGCTTCCTTCTGTGATACTGTTTTTCTTACTCAAAACAATAAGTCATATTGATATTCGTTACTTGGAAAACTGAAATGGCGACACCCGTCGACGTTCCACTAAAATCAAATACAACCGATGTGGATTTACTGGAAACTCTCATAGTGTTGCTTATAGATCCTTCGTCAAAAAATGAGGACAGCCAAGATATGATTAGAAGTGGTTTTATCAGAATCTCTAATGCTAAAAAACTTTGACGTCAAGACGAAAAACTAAGAGATGATGTTCAGTCTTTGATGCCAATGTCTTCTCATATGAATGACGTAAGCAACAAAGACCTTCAACAAACGAGAATAAAACTTAAAGAATTCGATGATGTTGATACATGTCTTAAATATATTCAGGCACATGAAAACAAAAATATTATTCTGGTATTATTTGGTTCTTACACAAGAGACGACGTGATCTCAAAGTTTAAACCATGCTCTCAAATTTCTTTATTCTATGTCTTGTTCACAAATGATGTTTGATAGATTTCCATTGTACAAAAATAGAAAATTAATAATGGTATGAGTTTCGAATAGAATATTATCGCTGTATGAAAGAGGTATCTGCTCAAAATTTTCTCGACCGCTGGTGTGCCGATTATCAATGGTTTGGTTTGATTGTTTTGTCGCAAAGTGCAATAGCAACTGAAATAAAAGATTTAGATCCAGCCAGTCAACATTTACTTATACACGTACTTCTCAGCTAACTCATAGTGAATCTTCCAGAGGATAAAGATAGCAGGGGTCACAGCAGCCTAGTATGTAAAATCAGGAATCAGGACAGGAATTTTTAAGAAAAAAATCAGGATTTGAACCGATAAATCAGGATTCCCAAAACATGGGCACTATTAATCGAAAATCCAGATAATTTCGCAGTAGAAGTTACGAAATGTGAAATGAAATTCATTCTCTGTTCTATTCACATTCTGTTAGTGATCACTTTTTCTTTTTTTGAATAAATGCACAGTTGAAACTTACTCAACAGAACAGCATAAAACCGACAAAATCGATAACGAGCAGAACCAAACTATTTGAAAAATTGTCCTAACCAGCAAAAACGATTACTTCATTGGTTAAAACATTAAAGTCATTCTATAGCCCTGCTTTTGTTATAAAACCACCAACGTGTAAGGTAGTATTACCTTGTAAAGTTTCTGCAAATCATTTGAAAAAACACTACTGGGGAAAGCAAAGAAATAAAAAGTTACTGTCTGATTGCGCTTCAGAGGTATCTTGAAGCTATACTGGTAAGCAGTATTAGCAATATTTTTACTCCATTTTAATCAACTGCCAGTCTGGTTTTTTTGCACCATTCGTACACTACACAATCAGACGAGTAACGAAAAGTTCGACGTTTTTACGCGTAACAAGGAAACATTTTAACGCGTAAAAAACGTTTTTCTTTTAGAGAAAAAAGCGTGCTGGTGAAAGTCTGCTTTTAAACTTGATTTTTTTCGTATTTTCTTTAACACATTAAAATTTGTGCTTTTCGCGTAAAAATATTGACTTTTTCGTTACTTGTCTGCTTGGATAGCACTAACTGTACATGTGAGAATGAGGATGCATACATACGATACAAGCGGCATCACAACTTTGTTCTATTTTTCAGACATGGAGAATAGCGATGAGAACGCGTGAATTATGTAAAAAAAAATAGGCAACAGAGAGAAAGAGCTTCATCTTGAGATTTAGATCACTAACATGTTTTTCAATTTTAGAAAATTTCTATTTGACATTGTTATGGAGTCGCTTCTGAATCTGTCAAAAAATCTATCGAATTTGTGGTTTTGAACCAGTTTAAATTTGTCTGATGAACTATCGACTCTCCTCATTGAATGACCGTCAACGATTCTTGGCAGATTTTCAGGTTTGGTTCGGCGAAAAGACACTCATAACATAACAAAGCCTGAAGATCTGCTGAGATTCGGTGATAGCCATTCAACGAGCAGAGTTAATGTTTCAACGGATTATCAGCTTCTAGAGCTAACATGTATTTGTTGATTCTTTTTTTCCTGTTTAATGATGTTGCCTAATCCGATCAGAATTTTGTAGTAAAAGGATTACTTTTTCTCGCATATTTACTAGCATTTTTTAGTACATAAAGAGCATGTCTACTTAACAAAAAACGCTATCATTGAAATATCAAAGTTATCATCAATTCAAAATGAAATTTCCGAAACGTCTCTGCCTAGACTAAACTATAGTCATCAAAGGGAATGACCGAGTTTCGAAAAGTAACAAAATCAGGAAAATCAGGATTTTTTGCCAAAATCAGGATGTATCAGGACGATTTTAAAAAGTCAGGAAAAAATCAGGAAATCAGGACTGCTGCGACCCCTGAGATAGATGCAAAACAGGATTTTATTAATTTTTGTCGTTCAAAATATCAAGATAACAATTCACAGTTGGGCAAAATTAATGAATTCAATGCAACTTACAAAAACAAGAATGCTCTCTGGTGGTATACGACCGGAACTTTTGTATATCGCGTGGTTAATACAGTATGCGCTGCTGTAGACCTCATAGGTCTTTTCAAAATTCGTTTCATTCTTCGCAGTCTTTATACAAAGTTGCGAAAACTTCATAATACACAACTAGAAGAATTATCACAGAGAGACTTAGTGATTTACCGAGGTGCACGTATATCGAAAGATGAATCAGATCGTTTAAAAACAAAAGGAGCGTTATTTATTACAAGAAACTTCTTGTCGACTACAAAGGAGAAAGATGTCGCAAAGATGTTTGCTGGATACGATGTAACACATAATGACGAAATACCCGCCATAATTTCCATGCAAATTAATCGCAAAGAAGTTCGAGAAAAACCAATAGCATCACTTCACGAACTTAGTCAAATGTCAGACGAAAGTGAAGTAATGCTACCTTGGGGAATTATCTTTCGTGTTAATTCATATGAAAAGCTTGAACAAAACTCTACTTATGCAATGAACATCAATATGGTACATGGAGAAAATGAAGTTAAACTGGAAGAAAAAGTTAGACGGCTTGTTTCTTTCGCTCAAAACAATGCTGGAAGTTTGCTTTGGTTTATAAATCTATTTTCGGCATATTTTTATCAGGATCAGAATGTGCAGGAATTTTGCGAGCTGGTGTCCAGTGTACCCGAATCAATAGCTGGTACACAACCGAAACAGCTACCAACTACAACTGACAATAACGAAACATCGTCGCTAGTAAGTTCATAGTTTCTCGTAGCATGACTTATACAGAGTTATTGTTGAAATATGAAGTTATTACAAGACTATCACAATCCCTCTTTAGATTGTTAAAGAGTTAGAAGTCTGACTTCTCAGACTTAAAAGCATTGCTATGTATACATATTACTGTAGTGGTGCGGACCATTTGAACAAAACTAATTAAAACATATTGATTTATCTCTTAATTCTATACGGATATCTTTTCGCTATATTTCTTTTTCTTATTGCTAAATTCAACCGTTGCCAACTAGATGATGAATAATTTTCTACATAGAAATGATAGAAAATCTTCTTTATTATAAATAGTATATATGACGGAGTCTACTCGATGAAACTCACTTTGAACAATAATGAAAGAAAAGGGCTACTTAGGTTCATCGTATTAAGAAAATATGATGATGCTTGCTTGTGATAATGAAAAATTAGCGTATATCAAAACACAGAATCGGCTTCAAATGTGGAGTTCATATCTCAGGGTTGTATGTGCATAAGATTTTAATTTTTCAAAGCTATATTCTTTATTTATGATTTAGCCATCAAACAATACGTTGAATGCAGAAACATACCTCACGCTCAACCCACCAGCCGGCATTGGTTTTAATAGTTCACAATCGAACATAAAAGTTTATAGTGAGCAGAATAGTTTAGAAGTAAGTTATGAATAGTTTTGAAAAAATTTTCAATTTGACATTGATTTCATAGATCGATGAAACATCGCAATCATTTAAAGAAGACAACATTAACACTGATTTAATCTCTTCTTCTGCTATACCAACTAAAACTGTGCAACAAAGCTCTATGTCTATCAAAAAACTTCTTTGGGCCCTTGCAACGGGACTCCCCGGAACTCCACAAGACTCGACGCAAATCCGCTCTCTCCGAGAGTCCTAGGATCGATTCCATTATAAATATCTACTTCGTTTCGTAGTCAGCTATAAAAAACAAACAGAAAAAGGGTTTTTTTTCATTGCTATCCATATCGATTATGTGTATGTATTCGAGAGTTGATTAAAATAAATATATTTGATTGGAAACTTTTTGTTTTAATCAATTTTATTTTACATAAATTTTCTAATTACCCAACCTAACTGTCGATGGATATTTCGATGCCCATTGAACGTCCAAATCGATTGCTCGGAGTGACATTTTCCGATGGGTTGAGGGCACGGCGATTGGTCATTTCGATGGCCCATTCTAATTCTTTCGTGAAAATCTTAGAACTTTTTTCGATGGTTCCATACCTATCGAAATGGAACAACCTATCACCATGTATTCGACCAATCGAAAAAAAAGTCAGAACGAAAAATTTATCATGCAATGAGAAAGGCTTAAAAGGAATGCAGATCAGAAGTGCGAAATAACAGTATTCAATCAGTTATTTCACATAAGAACAAGTACTAAATTTTCTAATAGATCGCAGTCTAAGAAGATCTGGTTGTTTCGAACTGATGTTCATGTAAATATGTTGCTGTTCGAAAAGCTTCATATATTAATATAACGGTAAACAGTTTTTTGCGGAGCGAAAACTTTCGTAGAGTTCGGATAGAATTTATACTTTTGTCAGCATTTCCATGTAGACAGAGAAGTTAAAAAGGACGAATTATATGAATAAATGGTACGAACTATTCATCTTTTCTTTTTTGCACAAAACAGCAGTTTTTGGTAGCATTTTCTTATATTCTAGTGTTTTAATAGAAATTTCCGTACAGGATGCATGAGAATGTCACCATAAACTGTTATTTTTTTTTGAAAATTTCATCAAAACCGATCTCAACCAAGAATGCCGAGTATTTTATCCATTTCTTCATAAATTTTGTACGTTTTTGTGATCCCTGTCAGCCTAGATTTCGGAGATAAGTAACACTGTATGAAACTTACAGAACTTTTCAATGGTATTGCCGCCGAAGACAGTCACCTCAATGACAGTTTTCTAAAACTGAAGCTTTTTGGAAAGGAAAAATGCTTGATAATTAACTCACATAAGCTATCTAATTATAAATATTCAAAATTATTATTTGCCGATTTCAATCTGGTGGAAAAATTAGTATCTTTTAGAAGCAAACTACAGAAAATTTTGGAAAATTCAAAAATGCCAAAGTCATCCATTCTGTAAAGCTAATGAAATTACTTATGAAGCACTCATAATAAAAGCTGAGTTTCCTTTATTCAGACATTCAGTTTTCGTTGAAAAATGTTTGTTGTCATGAAATCCAAGACTTTAAACCTTGTCTCGTAGCACAAAACTCCTTCCAAAACAAATTCTGCAGCTCTCCATTTGCAAGATTTTTACCGCCAAAGCCGGCCGTGCTATCTATGGCTGTTGAAAAATGAAGCTCATTTTCCTATTAAAAATTTACAGAGCGGGGGGAGGGGGGGCAAAACCATTTACAGGAGGGCATTGCACTCCGGTGGCTACGCCACTAATAGCACACTTGTTATTTTTAATCACGCACTATTAAACATATTTTTTTTTCTATTTCGTTGTTTATAATGTATTTACTATCTGAACTTGATTTTCATTCAGAAAATTTATATTTCTATTCGTTTAATAATGGAATATGTCAGAGAACAAGTTTATAAGATAAACATTGCTATTCATAATATCTTTTAAGGTTCTATTAAAAAATATAAAGAGAATAAAAGTAATCATATTGGTACTATGTTTTCTGTTTTTATGAGAAATATGTATGGTATTTTTTTACTCAATGCTACAATTAGTAAATGTGTATACTGTAATTTTCCACATGAATAAATGTTGATAACAATAATTTGAATAAATCCTTCTGTTAGAAATCGCGAGTATCTCATAAAAAAGTGAATCATCCAGTTTTTCTATGCAAAGACCTTTTCAATAAATCCAGTTGTAAAAGAACTTGAATTATATTAAAAAAGTGTAAATAATTATATTCTTCAATAATATAGCAAAATTTATCACTCGCATAAGTTAATAGGAAATAGATATATCAAACAGATTTTATATTATTTTGATTTGATATATTTAAAAATCTGGTATTTTTGCTCATTATTACCTGTTTGTTAGTAAAAATGTACCTGCTATTCTAATTTTTGTTGTATTATGAATTTCTTGATATGATTTTATCTGTTAAATCTTTTTACAAATAAATTTTCAATTGAAATATTTCATTATTTACTTAAGACCTGCATCACAATATCTTAAAGAATACTTGATTAGAAGAAAAGTATTTTTACTCGTGCTAGACAATCGAAAACAAGTCTTCTATTCTTCTGAAATATGCTTTTATTTTGTGGAAATTTTGATAGTTATTATTCGTAATGTTAGTGTAACTATCACAAACTACAGTTCGTTATAATATTTTTATTGTAAATTAATACAAGCTGCTGCTTGTCAAATTTCATATTTGAATTTCAAGTTTTTATTATAAACTATAATCTTTCATCTCCAAAATTTTTCATACCACTAGATATCAGTTTATAGAGCACAGCATGCTCTACAAAATGTTTAATTTTCTTCTTCTTTCTAATAGCATAATGATAGCTCAATTTTTGTTATTTTCTAGAAAACCACATTAAATTATTTGGCCCAAATAACAGTTTGATTTATTCAGTTATGTGCTCATAAGTAGACAATTTTAGATGAGAAAAAAATTCTGACAATATATATTCAGAGTAAGCATACAATTCTAACTTATATTAGCTACCTTTCGTCATTTGTACAAATACCTTTTTGTGATCTATTCAAGTAATTGTTTCCTATCAATCGATCTTAAGTTAGAAAATAATTCTGAATCTATACTTAGAAAGAGCGTGAAATTTTGATTCTAAATAATTATTTTTTGTACTCTCTAGTGAATATTAAAGTGTAAAAAATTAAGCAAATATTTCATGCCAAGATTTTCGCATAATAGATTATCTTGAATTGTACATATGAGTGAATTGCACCGGCAGCGTACGATTGCATTTCCAACACAAAAACGCTCATAACTCGACTTCTACTCGACCGATTTCAATAATTTTTTTTTTAAAATGTTCGTTGTTTCTTAGCCCACTAACCATAAAAAAATCAGATTTTTATGTTGCTCTCGCTCAAAAATTTGCCGTTTCGAACTGGTCAGACGGTTGTTGTTTAGCGGTATCTATCGATAAAGATGGCTATTTTTGGTCCTAAAATTTGATTGGATGACGGTACTTTTTGCCAACCGTTTTACAGCTGAGACTTTCTTCTTCTGAATCATATAAAAATATACTAATATCAACTTTGGTTTGTCGACTAAACTTTGGAAAAACTGGTCAAACATACACATAGACTGTTTTCTGTCCCGACAGATTAAATTGACGCTATTAACACTAATTTTCGACCAAACTTAATTTTTTTTTGTATTTTATAGAGAAAAGGTTGAGAAATTTTTTACATACATATGTTTTCTGTTAAATAACTTCTATTCTAAATGAAAATCGAAGAACAAGAGGTCAGAATAGCTATTGTCACACTAAATGTCCCGACAGATTTTCGATTTTGTTCTTCCTAATTTTTCAATAACGGCAAGAGATAAACCAATGATTTTTTCAGCATTTTTAGCAGAATATGTGATATAGCTATGGTAAAAATTTCAACGAGAAATACCTCACCATTGCGGAGAAAATAAGATTTTATTCTCAAAATGTCCCGACAGATTTTTTTGATATAAAATGTCCCGACAGATTTCTTTCTGTAAAATAATCCAGATAACTTTTTATTCTTAAATGTCCCGACAGATTTTTATTGATAATTATTCAAAGAAAAACGAATTAATTTCATCTTTTTTTTCAAATTCAATTAGTTTTCTCCACTCAAAAATATCATAAAGTAGAAATTATTGATATTCTTTTACAATAAATGGTAAAAAGATCAATCTTCTTTATAGTTTATTATTAAACAGTAATTCTGTATTGTTTACAACGACTTAAATTATTATTACTATTCAGAGCTAAGAAGTCTTTAGCAACTTGCCATCCAAAATACTTTCTTTTTTTCTCTTCTTATATTAGATTAATGTGCACCAAATGAAATCAAAGAAAAAACGTTCTAATGCTGAATATTGTCAAAAATATCGTCAAAAAATCAAACTAAAACGATTAGAAAATAAGTCTTTCGACAGTAAAATTAGAAAAAAAGAATCAACAAGAAAAGCAATATATCGTACAAAAATAAAACAGCAACAACTACAGGAACAATCGATATTACCACCATCAAGTATGACGATACCCAAGAATGATTTGCGAAAAATTGAAGGTCGTCAACGTCGTCGTCAAAATACTTCAAAATTAAAGTCAGATATAGAGAAGTTACAAGATTCAAATAAAAAATTAGGACAAGAAAATAGAAAATTGAAAGCACAACTTGCTTCCTCATCAATCTCATCATCATCAACACCACCAGAAACAACTACTGATACAAGAACAACTACATCATCATCACAATTATTCCTTAATAATCTTAGCCCAGGTGCTAAAAAACGTGCTGCAGCACGTATGAGAGGAGAAAAACGGAATTTAGCACGTGGTGTTATGGAAAGTGTTCGTAAAGAAATTGGTATTAATGTATGTTACTGTTTATTTAATCACCTTACATACTTAATTCTTTTATTCTTTAGTTATCTAACAACAATACCGCATCAACAGAAAAACAATTAATTTCAAAAGAGCTTGCTAATGCTATCGAACAATTTCTCATTAATGATGAAATTACACGCCTAACATCAGATAAAAAAAGAATTATTGATGGTAAACAAGTACGATTATTATTAAATTACTTGGTTAATCTTCACCAAAGATTTATCAACGAAACACGCTATGAATGTTCTTACTCTACTTTCACAAGACATATTCCATCTTATATTGTATCACCTAAGCCACATGAATGGGGGACATGTTTATGCATGATTTGTTTAAATCCACAAATTAAATCTGAAAGAATTAATCAATTGAAAAATTCTAATCCCATTTTAAATAATTTATCAATATTATTGAAAAATGACATAACATCAGTAATTAATGATAAAAATTCTGTGGAAAAAATTTTAAAAGAATTAGATTCATTAAAAAATGAATCATTTAATGTAACTTATACGGAATGGAACAAGAAAAAGAGTGAAAAAAGTAAAGGTTTGCATTCAACTAAAACAATTTTAACTGATACACTTAATGTTTTTTGTACAAAATTTTCTAAAGAAATATTAGTGAGTCTTCTAAAAGAAAAGTTAAATAAAAATAGAATTAATAGTTGCTATTTATTTGATATTTAGAGTCTTCAAGAACATATGGAATTAGTACATGCACAGTTCAAAGCTGCGAAATTTTATCGTCAAGAAGCATTAAGCAATGATGATACAATAACTTTACAAATTGATTGGTCAGAAAACTATCGAATTAATCAAGCACGACAAGAACGATGTGAGTAGCGATAAAAATTTAGGTCTCATGCTAATAAAAAACGACCTGAAATTCTTTCTATATTTAGCTGCGTATTACTATGAGCAACAAGTGTCTATATCTGCAGGATATGTTTGAAAGAAGAATAAATGTTTTAGTTTCGCGTGTTTATCGGATGAAACTAACCATATGACTGAGTACACATGGGTAGCTATTCGTAATTTATTGGATGAACTTCTGGCTGAAACAATTGGTGAAAAAATTTCTCAATTAAATTTTATATCAGATTCACCATCTAGTCAATATAGAAACAAAACAACTATATATTTACTAAAACATTATGCAACAGCTAGAAAAATTACAGTAAGGTGGTTGTTTCTAGGTAGTGGACATGGTAAAGGCATTTCTGATGCTATTGGCTCTTCAGTGAAACGTATGTTCGACGATGCAATTAGATTAAATCCTGATGTATCATTTAATGGTGCTGAGGATTTAATGACTAAAATAAAAGGTTCAACAAATATTCGACTATATTTATATAAAAAAGAAGATGTTGATTCTTTTCGGCAACAAATTCCATCTTTAACAGTAGTTAAAGGAACATCTTTATTCCACGAACTCATTGCTACACCTAATGGACAAATATTTTCAAAAAATAAATCAGATGAAAAGGAAACTTTATTACAAACAAAATTTTAGATATTAAATTATTTATTAGTGATAATCAGTAAATGAACTCATGTTTTCTTTCAAGTAAATAACATTTTGATATTAAACTTTAACAATCTTTAGGTGAATTAGTTTATTTTATTATGAATTTTATTTTTTTCGAATTATATAAAGATATTATCGATGATTTTGATTCTAGATGTAATTATAAACAATCTGAAAAAAAACTTGCGCATCAACAGCACAGTAGGTTTTTCAAACAGTAGGTAGTATGACTTCTAACAATCGACTATATTACATCATATCTATGTACACGTGCGTAGATAGAGCTTAGCACATTTGTCTCAATCCCCTATTTAAAAAAATTTTTTTGGTATACAGTTAAAATACTTTTCTAAAAATATTAATTTGTAAAAAGATTTTGTAATATTTGCTTATTTGGGGAATTCGAGCCAGTCTGGAACAGAGAGACTGACAGTGGGGAAAATACTTGATTTATGTTCAAAAAATGATGCTCTATCTGATAGGCTGATTGAAATCTCTCTACATTCACTTTCATTTTTTTCGATTTTTTTTGCCCAATCGTACGCTGCCGGTGCAATTCACTCATATTATGTTTGAATAAGTATAGTATAAGCTTCGCTTTATTTATAATATATTAAGATCTTTAACTAAATGTATAAATTTTACATGCATGTGATATTATTTTTTTTTCAAAACTGACAGAAATAGTTCAATAGGAGATTCTTGCGATATAGTTCTGAAAACTATTTTACAGAGACAATAAATACGAATTTCAATTGTATTTAAATGTTTCTATAATAAATATATTTTGTAAGACAGAGAACTTATCTATATATAACCGATTTTGAAATCATATTCATCGACTGTATTTAACAACAACGAAAGTAGATATTGAATTTGTCAAGGATTTTGTCAATTTGTATATCATTATGAAAAGATTTAATTTACACGAGATTAAAACAAACGAAAAATTTTCTTTTGAAGTATTCAAACATAGAATACTCGTGTTGTATGAATAGTTTTAAAATTCTATCATTTATTATATGAAAAAAAAACGGTTTGTTTTACTTTATGCTTATTATTGACTA
>JAJEKB010001426.1:983866-1079751 GCA_022393335.1 Macrotrachela quadricornifera | reverse complement strand
TATATCCTTACAATAGAAAAAAAACATTAATGGGATATCTTACCGTTGGCCATGCCCATATATATGACATTGCAAGAATAATAACCTAAAATAAATAAAAAAAATGAATTGACTTAAAATACTTACTATTCCATAATTCAATAAGAAAAGTAATCTAAAATAGATAAAAAAAAGAAATAGTTAAAAATACTTACTGTTCAGCAATTGTATAAGAAAAATAATCTAAATTAAACAAAAAAAAGAAATTGATTTATAATACTTACTGTCCAATAATTGAATAAGATTACCAACCTAAAATAGATAAAAAAATGAATTGACTTAAAATACTTACTATTCCATAATTCAGTAAGAAAAGTAATCTAAAATAGATAAAAAAAGAAATAGTTAAAAATACTTACTGTTCAATAATTGAATAAGAATAGTAATCTAAAACAGATAAAAAAAGAAATAGTTAAAAATACTTACTGTTTAACAATTGTATAAGAAAAATAATCTAAAATAAACAAAAAAGAAATAAATTGATTTAAAATGCTTAATGTTCAATAATTGAATAATAATACGAATCTAAAATAGATAAAAAGAAACAGAAATACTTTAAAATATTTGTTGTTTTATAATTTAATAAGAAAAATAGCCTAAAATAAATAAAAAGAATTTTTTTTTAAAGACTTACCATTTCATAATTGAATAAGAATAATAATCTAAAATAAGAATGTTAAGTAAGTTTTCAAAAAGCGTCTAAAAACGGGACGTAATCTGAGTACTGTTATCGGACAGAATTCAATACTCCGTATTACGGTCTGTAAATGTTGCAAAAAATATCCGTATCTATATCGTTAACTACTATCAGTATACGAAAAAAGTCGGATATCCGTATAGATACCGTTTTTTTATCCGTATACTACCGTTTACGGTCCGACTCGTTCGACCTGGGTAGTCATCCGTCTGTTTTGACGTAAAACAATACTTGACTAACGAAAAGGAACGAATAGATATAGTTGATGCAACTAAAATAACACGTTTTGGATCATAGAATGTCAAATCGTGTTATCGTGCCACTAAGCGGGAACTAATTGTTCGCTAATTAAAAAGATATCAAATAGAAGTTGTAGCATTAGCTGAAACTAACATACCGAACTTTGGTATTTACACAGTGAGTGGATATACATTTATTTGTTCTGGGGCATTGGAAAAGGACCGTTCAAGAGCAGCTCACGATGCTGCCGTGTGTCTGAGTCCAAAAGCATCTCATGTCTGGAAAAGTTTCGGCTCTCCATGGGAAGCAGTCAACTCGAGGATAGTAACTGATCGCATTAAATGTCAGCCTATACCAATTACTGTTATAGCTGTTTATGCACCAGTGAACCCTTCAAATGGCTTAAAAGCTGATGTTGAAGCTTGCGATGAGTTTTATAAACCTCTTTAATCATCAATTGATAATACTAACAAAGGCGATGTCATATTGATAATGGGAGACTTTAACGCTAGAGTCGGACTAGAGCAGGCTAGTTCGGCTCCGAGTGTCGTTGAAAACATGCGATTGATAAACAAAATCAAAATGGTTGTCGACTTGTTGATTTCTGTCTATTCAATGGATTTGTGATCACAAACACATTCTTTCCACATAAATCAGTGCATCAAACAACTTGGATGCACCCAAAAACTAAAAAATGGCACATGCTCGATTATATACTTGTTAATCGGAAATTCCGAAGTAGTATTCATGATGTACGTGCTCATCGGGGCACAACTGGCGGAATAGCAACGGATCATCATCTTCTAAGGGCTAAAACCCGAATACATTTAAAATGTCGCAAAAAAGAAAGCTAAGACAGGTCGGTTAAAGCTTGATTATGAAAAATTAAATAATGAAAAAGTGCTACCTGTATTCCAGGCGGAGCTACTAAAACATCGAAATGAAACAAAAAACTCTCTAAAAAAAAGCATGCCATAGGGAACTATTAAAGGTTTTAGCGAAAGTCCAAAACCTTTTAAGGTTTCATCCACTTATTAATAAACCATCGAAAGGTTCTAGATAATTTTAAAAACCATGTGAAATAAAAAAATGGTTCCAGAGGTCTAGAAGAGTTCTATATTGTACCATTTTTCTACATAAAGAACTATCCCCGTGTCCGGAAAGTCCGTGCAACAAGTTTACTGAGGTACAGCGTTACGATTCCAAACAGTGAAGGTAATGAGTTTTGTATCAAATGAAAGCTCGTCAAAAACGGGATTCGTTGGTACTAAACAGTAAGAGTTATAAAAACTTTTTTAAGTCGAACGTGAGAATGCTTTAGACGTTCTATGCGTTTTTTAGCATTGAAAAGCGAGGCATTAATAATTCAAATATGAAGTTAAAACTTTTCCTTCGATATTTTTGACGTGGTTCGATAGAGCTCGTCACACTCTACAAAACTGGTTGTATTGCAAAATGTTTACGCTCGTCTTCTCGAATAAAAAACTCGAGAAATTAACTGAAAAATCTCAAAAATCCTTGAAAAACTCAGGTTTTCACATACCTGAAAAATATTTGACTTTTCAATCAAAATAGCTGTTTCGATTGCTTTTTATACTCACCATCGATTGAGAATCTACTCATCAGATGCAGCGTCAAAAGCTCAGTTTTTTAGAGTGCGACAAGCTCTATCGAACCATGTCAAAAATATCGAAGGAAAAGTTTTAACTTCATATTTGAATTATTAATGCCTCGCTTTTCAATGCTAAAAAACGCATAGAACGTCTAAAGCATTGTCACGTTCGACTTAAAAAAGTTTTTATAACTCTTACTGTTTAGTACCAACGAATCCCGTTTTTGACGAGCTTTCATTTGATACAAAACTCATTACCTTCACTGTTTGGAATCGTAACGCTGTACCTCAGTAAACTTGTTGCACGGACTTTCCGGACACGGGGATATTCTCTAAAGTCACTTGTTTCTAGTGTGAACCCATATTTGTTGATCAATGTCTATTCGTTCTTTTAAAAACGTATGCCATTGGTCGAGAATATTAGCAAAGAGTTATTTCAACATTTTTTCGTTCTAATAAATCAATAAATCTCGTGACAAACCAAAAGTATTTGATGCACAAATGGTGAACTAGAAGTTCGTGAAACTGAATTAATCCACAAAATCAACACATACCAACAGGACATTGTCGAATCGTGATGATGAGTGGATGTCAGTTGTGCGTTTAAACAGAAGCAATACATATGAACTAGCACACAAAGCTTGAGAAGACAAATAGATCGCTGATTGGTTAATTTTGGCACATTTCCTCATGTATACTTTATTTTTATCTATCATATCAAAGATCTGTCAAATATTAAAAACTTGTTTAACATATAGCTCTGTTGTTACAGGCAATATCTTATCATATAAACAGTTTGTTTTATTCATCATATCCTTCCAAATATCTTCTTCAAGTTCTAATAGATTAATCACAACAATCTAGATTGTTTTCTCGTTTCGATTATTCTATAATGTTTGTTAGATTAAGTTTTCGAGATATTGACGCATCACCCATTCGAGTCATAAAAAGTTCAAGAATTAGGGGTGGAGCGTTCTCCGTTCTTAAGCGTTCACTAGGAACGGAACGCGAACGCAACTCATATTACGTTTTTCTAGCATCTTTTAAATGTATCAAGTCATGTATGCTTGTTTGATCATCTTCTTATGCAGAAGAAGTATTCCGTTCCCTGTTCTTGGAACGGGAACGCAACTACTGTTCCCGTTCCATAAACGGAGAACGCATCCTATTTCACATATTCAGCATTTTTTAAACGTACTAAACTATTTATGTTTGTCTTTTTTTTCTTTTTATGCATAAGTGTTTATGCGTTCCCCGTTCTTAGGAACGGGAACGGTAATTGCGTTCCCGTTCCTAAGAACGGGGAACGCGTCTCATGTTATCCGTTACTAGTATATGAGGAATTCATTGTTAAAACTACTATGTTGCTATTTTATGACTTACGCATTATGAAATTGTTGTTTGCTAATAAAAGCTCTACTCTTGTGTTTTTCTAAGATGAAAGTGATCTACTCCAACGATCATTATTACATTTTAATAATAGCCTTTACAGTTATTTAAGAAAAATTTGTGTTAATATATAGCTGTTAATATTCTTAACCTCCGTCGATATGGTTATATGAAATCTGTACGAATCAAACATCTTTTTATTGCATTTCTGCTTAATATTTATTACAGATATGGTTTAAATCATCTTGGACATTTAGCGCTTACAGCGCGAAACGTGTTTTTCCGCATTGAACCACATTAAAAATGGACTAATCATTAGCATGATCCAGATCGGACATTATCCTGTATTCCCGCGTCCTTAACTATTAAAGCATATCTTGCGTTCCCCGTTCTTAGAACGGGAACGTTACTTGCGCTCCCCGTTCTTGGAACGGGAACGATACTAGCGTTCTGTGTTCTGAGGAACGGGAACGCTCCAACCCTATTCAAGAAAAACAGGTTGAATGAAGTTCAAAACATACGAAAATTTCAATTGAACCGCTTTCTAACGAAATTTTCAAAAAATGATGAAGTTAAGTTAATTCTCGGTTGGTTTAGACACGAGCGTGGATGTGGGTGTAACATTTTATTCGTCACCCATACACTCACATGCATCCTACACTTACACATCCAAAAATAGTCATGATCATTACACAAAGCAAATATGTGAAGAAAAAAACATCACGAGAAAAGGTTCTTGTATTTCTTTTTTTTCTCGTTTTTATATGTTTAGTCTTTTCTTTGCTTTCTAACGTGAAAATATTGAAATGAAGAAAGCGTTCAGAGTTTTTTTTGTATTCGATGCACAACAGAGGTGACTGTCCGTTGGAGTGAATTTGAAATATGCCAGATTGTGAATAAAAGCTTACACAATTGGCCGCAAAGTAGAGAAAAAAAACGAGACACTTCTGCTTTTTTCTGTTAGTTGATTTCGTGTTTCAACATTCGTAGTATCTCGCTTGCCACTAAAACCTATATACTATAACCTATTTGATTTCAGTCTACATTGAAAGAGAAAAATTTTCTATATGATGGAATGTTTGATTTTGCGACAAGATGATGTTCCTTGAAAAAAATACATTAATCTATCATGAAATGAATATACGCAGCAATGTAGCAGTGTTCGCGGTATAGAGATATATCTGTATTAACGATATTAGCTGCATTTAATCTTACATCTTGATTCACTTAACGAAACCTCACAATAACATCGCGAATCCATGAACACCGTTACAATCATTATACCGATTGACCGCTACCGCCAACACTGCTATGTAAACCCTAACATCGCTTATATTTCAGCTCACTTTTGCAGAAAAGGACTTTTGCTGAACTTGCCCCAATATCAGACTTTCTATCAGCTCTGTTTACGATGATACTGGTCTTGGTAGATGAGAGTTGACCAAACTAAATAGTAGACTAATTCAGCCGATCTTTCAGTAAATAACGGATTTCGTGGGCAAATGCAGCAGCTACCATGCAAGTTTTGCAGCACCATTCGGCTACAAAGTTGGCCCAAAACTATAGTCGTAGAATCAGACAGAGCACCAAATATACTACCGCATGAATACTGCCCGAAGGATTTTTATTACAATACTTCACTTAAAAATTGAAAAGCTCTTTTTCAAACGCTACTTTTTTCAATAGAAACACTTTTTTTGCGCCAAATAGAATGCATATTCCTGATAAGAACTAGGTTTTGTATACTCATATTTTCTTTTCAACATCTTCGTGATACAAATGAGTAAATAAGCTTGAAATTAAAAACTAAGGTTAATCAGGAGTGACATTTTACACATATTTCACTTCGAAAAAGGTAAGTAAAGCGAAATTAATTACTTTATTCTACTTTGCCGATAAAGTAAATTAAGACAGTTTTACCGGGAAAGTAAAGTAAGTGAAATGTAGTAATTTATATTTAGCGTCAATATTCCACCCAATATCATACACCGATAATGTTGAAGCGTATCAAAATATTTTTAGAACGAATTGTCCATTAAATACGTGAAAATCAAGTCAAATATACTGGCATCACTACGAAGGATGATATCTCGAAGTTTTTGAGAGCGAACTTTAGATCAAATATGACACTTTTTTAGTAATGTCCGGAAGTCAGATCTGTAACTGTTCAAATAGAAATGTACCAATACAAATATAGCATTCCAGGATTGGTAACATACTGAAAAAATTTTAAAAAACTTTAAGTGTAGAAATCATGAATATATTCGAATTTCTTGTTGCTGAGAATCTCTGATCGAACTTCATAACAAATTGTTACTTTCGCGAAATCGCCTTTCCTGGCGAAAACTCGAGCATCTGTAAGTGACTTACGAATTTTTAGGCCTAAGTTTTCTCGTCGAGGTATTTTACAGTAATCGCAAAAACTCTTAACATCTAAGAAAACGATCTAGAACTCAATGAATCCTAGTCATAAGAACTAATCGGAACTTGATCAGCCTTCATGCAGAGAAGCAAGAAGATTCACATGGATTTTTTCTTCTGTCGAGGATATTTCAGCACAGGAAACAAACCTTATGTCATTTGACTCCTCCTTCAAAAGCTCAATGCTGCCTCTATTATCAATGAAAGTTTTGTACTAAATGATTTCAGTTTGTCTAGTTTATGAAGTAATCTTTGCGTAGTCTTGACGTGAGGGTTCATAGAGTTCGTCGAAAAGTGACCTATAGCTCCGCTTAATTTTAACGATTTGCCTTGAAATTTTCTCCAATGACTGCTCATCTCTATTCACATTTTACCTGACAATTTCACTGCTGTAGCCATCGATAGGGAGGATATATATGTTGTGACCGTCTCAGACAATGGAGGTTTTTTCACCGCCTCAAAGTTGCAAAGAATTGGTGTTCCCTGCCTATGACACAATATAGACATACGGAGCTTTATTTTTTCATAAGAAGATGAATGGTAATGCATCAAAATATTGAGAACCAGAAAAGTGCTCAAAAAGCCTTCTTTGAAGCACACTGTAAAAAACGATGTTTTTCACCGAAATCCGTTGCACTAAGGCTGACCGACCTCGGGTTAGTTCTGTGATCAGGATTCACTGAGTTCTATCTACAGCACAAATATGAGCCCAAATGATTGAAGTTTAGATAATTTTCTTAGGAGGGCGGGTCTTTTTGCGACTACTGTATTTATCACTCATCTAAAGTGGCGGAAAAAAGTTTAACAACAAGATTGTTTCTTCTCTTTTTCTTCACAGACAAGAACCAACGGAATTCTAATGATCAATATAGCCATATAGGCTCTAGAGTTACTAAGTGCATATAAAAAGTTTGGGTAAGTTCTAATCTGACTGTATGAAAATACACTTTTCTATTTCCTCCAGCAGAAAAAAGTTTAACAACAAAAAGGACACTTCTACATTCTGCATGCTTTACTTTAAATGATAAGCTGAGTCTCTTCTTCAAACAACATTATCTAAGAGAATAGAGCATGTCGATGATATCGTGCTAGTTTAATTTGATAAAACTTCAGTAAAAAGTATTTCAAAAGTCCACATCGTGAGGTGCTATAGAGCACTGATATTCGCTTTACAGAGAATGTAGTTTTCATAGAGATTTTTAAAAAGTTTTTAAATGAAACAAACACAAGTGAGAAGAGCACGAAAAATACGTCGAATGGTGTATTTTCATTATGGAATGAAAATCTACTTCATGAGTTGTGGCGTATTACATCTATAGAGAAATAGGGGATGGTCTCATTGTCGGAGACATTTGAGTCAATTTTCTTCGCACAATCATTCTCTATGATATTGATTCTGATAGAGCACAAAATTCTCTACAAAATGATATGATTTGAGCCTGTGAAACGTCTGCATCTAAAATAGATATAAGCGATCTTTTAAAGCAATACAGATTTGCGATGAGTTTAGACTACAAATAAGCGAGTTTTTTTGATAAAAGCAGAAAAACTGTCAGTTTGATTTTATACTTATGCATTCTATAGCATGAAAGCATATCATTTTGTAGAGAATTTTGTGCTCTATCAGAATCAATATCATAGAGAATGATTGTGCGAAGAAAATTGACTCAAATGTCTCCGACAATGAGACCATCCCCTATTTCTCTATAGATGTAATACGCCACAACTCATGAAGTAGATTTTCATTCCATAATGAAAATACACCATTCGACGTATTTTTCGTGCTCTTCTCACTTGTGTTTGTTTCATTTAAAAACTTTTTAAAAATCTCTATGAAAACTACATTCTCTGTAAAGCGAATATCAGTGCTCTATAGCACCTCACGATGTGGACTTTTGAAATACTTTTTACTGAAGTTTTATCAAATTAAACTAGCACGATATCATCGACATGCTCTATTCTCTTAGATAATGTTGTTTGAAGAAGAGACTCAGCTTATCATTTAAAGTAAAGCATGCAGAATGTAGAAGTGTCCTTTTTGTTGTTAAACTTTTTTCTGCTGGAGGAAATAGAAAAGTGTATTTTCATACAGTCAGATTAGAACTTACCCAAACTTTTTATATGCACTTAGTAACTCTAGAGCCTATATGGCTATATTGATCATTAGAATTCCGTTGGTTCTTGTCTGTGAAGAAAAAGAGAAGAAACAATCTTGTTGTTAAACTTTTTTCCGCCACTTTACATTTATATCCACAGCCACCCTGGATTCACTATCATTCGAAACGAGTAATTTTGTTTTCTCTAATTTTTTAGATGAATACAAATTTCTCTCAATTAGAATTATTACCGAATGAAATTCTGATTACAATATTTGAATATTTGGATGGTCGTGATGCTTATCTAGCTTTTTATAATCTTAACTTGCGTTTTAATCTTCTCTTACAATCTCTCGATCAATTGTATCTTCATATACATTATAATGGGCGTAATAGAATTCATCATGATCACTTAATTGGATTACGAGTTCATACATTGACCATTGACAGAAATCGTTTTATTGATAATCTATATCGATTTCCAAATATTCGTAACTTGATTTTCATAAGATCTTCCGCAGAAAAAATCGAACGAGTTATAGATCAATGCAATAATTTAGAACATCTTACCATCAAAGTTAAACAAACAGCTATTCGTCTATGTTTTATCTATCAGAGAATCTTTACAAATGATTTTCCTTCTTTAAAATCTTGTATTTTAACGAGTTTTCAACCACAATCATTAATTAATACATGGACACAAACACCATCAATTCAGTTTTTACATATAACTTCAGATTTTTCACGTATTCATGTGTCCCTCCTTGCTGCATGTCCCAATTTACATTTTCTTAAATTAACAATACCAAAATTAGCTGTCACCCCAGTTGATGTACAACTTCACAAAAAACTCAAACGATTAAATTTGATTTTTACAAGTGATCAATGGTCTTTTGATGATTCCATCTTTGATACTTTATTTGCACATATTCCTAATCTGGAACACCTTCATATTCAGCCATCAATTGTTAATACAGAAATGATGAATAGTCTTGATGAATCTGATTGGTTAGCAAGTGTATCAACTCGTCATTTATTATCATTGCGTAAATTTAAGTTAACACTTCGGCTCAGCACTAATCGATATTTTGATATTCATCAATTAAAAACAAAATTTTTGAAAGCACATAATCATCGACCTGAGTATGAGCTTGAAATTAATTGATTTTAATAAAACTTTTTTCGTATTATTTTATAAAGTTAGTAGTTTGTTTTCCTTTGAATATGGATAAAAATATTCAAATACTTATATTGTCAATTAATCTCACGAATGAACTTTTGACCGTAGAGAAAATATCAATACTGAGATTTTTTGTTTGTACTTTAAAAGATTGTTTCGGCGACTTTCATTCGTTTTCAAAGGAAAAGAACAGAAAACTGACTGAAAATCACTAGAAAAAAATCCAAAGACATCCGGTCCAAAATATTGTTTCCATCTTCTTCTAATTTCCGATGCTTTCTTGCCGGCAGAATCAGTCTGTACGCCTCGATCTGGATTCCAATATACTCGAAATATTTTCAAGAGATGTGTTTCCACTCTTATCTAGAAATAATTGCTTTCTATACGTTACCAATTTCATGATAACTAATACTGGAAGGCTTGCATTGCATTTCTGTTTCGAAAGAAATTCAAACACCGCCTAATTCTTGTTTTTTTCTACTGAGAATATTCTAAATTCACTGAATTTTAGCAAAAAATACGCAAAATATTTTTCTGTAAAAAATGAGAATAAATTTCTCACAATTGTTGAAATTTGAAATATATTCATACAAATTTTCACGGTTACTAATCTCAAGTTTAAACAATACACTTTCAGCAAAAAAAAAGAAATCAGCTAATTCAGAATCTTATAAAGATTTTTACACGCTATAGACACATGTCTCTCTTATCGAGAGTGCCACAGAAATTCTTATCACACACATCAGCAGATATCTTTCTGCTGACGAGGTTCAGAAACCGTGATTCAGCATGAAAAACTGATTTCTTACTGGATGAACTTGATTCAATTCGGTTGAAAATCTTCGAATTTCTCATATACGATTCATCCGGTACAGAATGTGTTTGTCATGTGGAATCAAGGTTTTCTAGTACCCTTAGTGGAGAGATGTATGCTGATGTGTGTATGATAAAGATTTCCATGGCACCTTCACATAGTGGGAGCTTGCGCATAAGCAGGCGGACATGCAGCTTTTCTTTTAGGAATGACTTTCATTTGACTAGAAATAACAGTATACTACTCAGAAAATTGTTTTTAACAAAATAAAAAACTTTTAAGAAAAAAACTTTTCGAAAAAATACGGCTTGTGGGTCCCAGCGATAATCTTCCGAATTTTTTTTTAAAATATGTTGAGCCAATATCATTCGATGTAGTTTGATACGCTGATTCCGAATATCACCTTAGTTTTTCTTCAAAATATACTATGGAAGCGTAAAACTGGATTTTCGACTAGAAATCTTGAGTTTTTGCACACTCTTTAAATTTCCTTGGAAAGATTTCATGAGTTTGCGCTACTACCATAAGTAGGATACATATATAGGAACATTTAGTAAAAATATGCGCTTGATTAGATGTGATCCCTTTGTATCGTTTAGAATATACGGAATGGTATGGCTTTTGGCCCGGTTTACCAGTAAAAGTGAGCCAAAAATTTCTTGAAAAAATATCAAGTATATATAGTTTGATGCAACTTGACGGGCTGATTTCAAATATCAGCTAGGTCTTTCGTCAAAGTCTAACACGGGTGCCCAAACCGGATTTCTTATCAGATACCTCAAGTTTCTGGGTATTCTCTAAAATAGACTTGTAAAGGTTTCATGAGTTGGCGGTACTACAGTAGCTAGGATACACACGTATGTATATGTGTTAAAAATGCGCGCTTGATCAGACATGATCCCTTTATAGGGTTTACAATATACGCAACGGCAGATATTCAGGCGGGTTTCCGTCTTAGAGACTTTTTGTTTTCTATACTATTCTAAATGGGGTTACAGTAATTTTTTCACCACAAAGTCTATAACTGAGGAAGTTTTTTGTGATATTGTTTGCTTGTGCAATATTGTTTCATATTGCCTATCGACTTGACGTTCTTTAATTATGCTGATCTCTGGGCTCAAGCCTTGGCAAACACTTTTTTGGGCGTTATAAAACTTTGAGAATCGTTTTTCTAGGAAATGATAGATCATATTCTCTTTCTCATAGAGAAGAGTCTTGCAAACATAGATTGTCTGATTGCTTGCTTGATTGTATGCCCGCAAAAGGTCAAAAAAACATTATTATTAGTGCTTTCTACGAAACTTGACCGAAGGGTAATCGGGGTCGGGAGAACTCGAATCTGATGTTAGTTTTTAAATATTTTTTTTCGGATCCATTTTTTTACACAAAGGATCATTTTTTTCATAAAAAAAAATTTTTATAAGGGTTGATCGAAGGGTACTCAAGAGGAGGAATTCAAATCTGAAATCAGTTACATAAAAATTTTTTGAAACTCAATTTTTTAAAGAAACAATAAATTTTTAACAAAAAGCATTTGTTTTTATGAAGTATGGTCAAAGGCAGTTGATGTCGAGCAACTTGAATCTGACTTCGATTTTTTTAATTTTATAAATGAATAGCTTGATGGTAGTTTAGAAAGATGATTTCTACGAGAAAGAGCTGAGCGAGTCTTTAGACAAGCGTTACTTGTAGGCATGTATCTACGCAAATGCTTAGATTTCGGAAAAGAATATTTTCACATATGTCCGCCTGGCTGCCCACTATGACAGTCGTCAACGCTTGCCGATTCAGCATTACTTCGCCTGTGTATTGACTTTGTGTTGCTTTTTTTCTTGTAAGTTGAAAAAAACCCGCTGCTGACAACCCACAAAGTGCACCATTCTCCAATTTTCTTATCAAATATTTACTGTGAAACTGAAGGCTGCTATTCAAGTATGCTGTGTTCAAAGACATTGACTTTCCACGAAAGAAAAAAAACATGTGCATCAAATCATTTTTTTCTCTCTCTGCGAATAACTTATGCGCACAAAAAGGCACACTGTATTATGTCCAGAGAATAAGGCAAAAGGTTTATGGTCTTTTGGCGAGTTTTTTCGATAACGTAGACTATTCACTGTAGACATTAGAACGCATTAAGGTGCCAGACCCATGAGAGAAGATTCCCAACTGATCCATACCGTTTTTGTTGATATTTTGCCCATATATAGGGTTCGATGAGACTAGAAAAAGCCTAAAACGATAACGGCTCATAGGCTTTCCTTCTCGTGTTATAATCACTCTACTTGGTTTACCATCTATATGACAAGGGACTAAGTGAAAAATCAAATTAACGAATTTTGATCGGGAATTTTGTCCGCTTGTAAGTCTTATGACCCATATAGTAGCCCAGAAGTTTCAGTCAAAACAAACTTCTCTTTCTCACAATATTGCGTTCTCGAGAAAATATTACTATCTTGGGAGATGAGAGTGAGGGTACCACGAAAGGTTTCATAACATACATCAACATATATCTCTCTTGCTGAAGGTTATCGGAAATTGAGACTTCGCATGAAAACACATTTCTTAGTGAATGAACTTGACCGAATTTCGATGAAAATCTTTGAAAAATTTCTCGTCCAAGACCAAAATCGTTGCAAAATATGTTTTAGCAATTGAAGAACACGTTTTGAAGAATTGTTTCAACATGCAGAAAAAATATCTTTGTAAGAAAAAAGGGTGAGGGTGAGTTTTGAACAAAATTTAAGACCACGACTGGTTTCGACTGAATTTCACAGTCTCATCAGGTGGTTTATTTAAATATGCATATTATATAAAATAAATTTCAATTAAATTGTAGAGTTTAAAATCTGAATATTAATTTAAAGTTTATTTCATTTTAATAGGAGAAATCATACTACTTATATTGAGTTTGGTGGATAGGAAAAACAGAAAAATTTGAAATGCAGTGGACGCTACTATTTCCTAATGGTATTCTTTTATATTTCATTTGTTATATTTAGTTTTTAACGATTAAAATTGTCCGTAAGACATGTTGTAATGCTATATACGTAGAAGGAAAATTATGCAGTGGTATTTTTCCCATGGTATTTTTAATCTTTGGGAATGTCCAAGAGACGTGCTATGATATTATATGCATCAAAAAAAGGTATTCAGATATCAGAATATTTATTTTTCTTTATAGTTATCATTTTTTGATCTATCTTTGGTGTCAATTGTTGTGAACAACACTTGGATTGGTGGTGGTGTATTTTATAGTTTGTGTTGTTTCGATTTTGCTTCTAATAAATAAGCGGTTATTTTCACTTTATTTTGCATTTGGAGCAGTGATGAAATATCTAGAATGAGAAAGAAATTTATTAGATGATTTCTTATTATATAATCTAAACAAGGAAATGGGTATGAAAAATAAAGAATAATGACGAAAATTACTTCTTAATATTACAGATGTATTACAGAAAGAAGATTAACAACATATTGAAAAAGAAAAATTTTTAAGACTTGAAGCTGAACATAATCGATATTCAATGGAAAAGCATATAAATGCTGTGAATAAATTTCGCCAAACCGATTATTAGATTGCGTCGATCGAATAAACAGATCTTTCTACATTATATTAATAATATTAAAATCTATTCGTTTGAAAAACAAATAATTCGAAAGACACCACATGAATAATACTTGACTCACTTATTTATTCAATCCTTCTTTTCTTCATTATTCTTTCTGCTTTATGCTTTTGTATTGTTATCCTTAATATCTCTTCTTCATCTATATATATAAAGAAGAAAGTTTGTTTGTTTGTTTGTTTGTTATTTATACATTTCGACACGATACGACTAAATTTAATGAAACTTTCCAGGCAATACCTTTTCGATCAGGGGAAGGTCGTAGGATAGTTTTCGACCTAAAATTTTCACATTAAGGGGCTTTTATAACTCTGATAGTGGGTTTTACTGCAGTCTGTCTATGAATGTGCGTCAAGGTCAAAAAAACATTGGGAATTTTCAGTCCAGAGGTCAAGAAAACATTGGGAATTTTCAGTCCAGAGGTCAAGAAAACATTGGGAATTTTCAGTCCAGAGGTCAAAAAGACATTGGAGATTTTCAGTCCAGGGGTCAAGAAAACATTGGGCTGCGAGCAGATATAGGCCCACCAGAAATTAGAGTTAATCACAGAGAGGGATCTATAATAATCTAAATGGTGTTTGTGTGATTCCTGAGTGTCACATTTTTCAAAAATTCAAATGATAGAAAAGAAAATTTGCGCTTTTTGTAAATGTGTGTAAGATTTAGGACACTCAAAAAGAGCGAATGATATGCATACGATATAATACGAATAGTAACTTTATGCATGGGAATATCCCTCGGATAAGAATGGCAACATGTTCGATGAAATTCTATTAATCATCTATATATATAACGAAGAAAGTTTGTCTGTCTGTTTGTCTGTTCGCTATGCATTCAGTCCCTGTACAAGCTAGCGTCACCAAACTTTCCATGGTATCTCCCCAGGCCCAGAGGAAGGTCATGGCGATGTCACCCACCGAGGGTGTGGGTGTGGGTGGAATCTCACCCAGATAGTACTGTATTAGCTAACATTACCAAATTTTCCATGGTGCTCCTCTGAGTTCAAAGGCATTTTTAAAGAGTGCTGTTACCATTAACAGAAGTAGGGAGGAGGTGTCTGAGTGAAATTTCAGTGAAGTTCTATCGCAATGAACTTTGCGTTAATTTTTCAGAAATTTCGCGAATCTGTTATGATTCTAAGATTAATCGTTTTTTATCGAGGATTCTTTGGTTTAAATTTGAAAATTGGATGTTTCTAATTTATATATATAAAGGAGAAAGTTTGTCTGCCTGCCTGTTTTTTATACATTTGGACATGGCACGAGTTGAGGGTGCCAAACTTTTCATGGCATACTCTTAGGTCTCGAGGAAGGTCAAAATGGATCAGGATGACTGACGAGAGGATTGGGCTGAAATTTCACAACAGGTTATGATACATTACAACTTTCCCCAGTTTTTCCAAAACTTCGGAACATATGCTGCCATTGTTAGAATATCTGCCTGTTAGTGCCAGTTTTTTTGCACTGGGTATTGGTATAAAGTATGGAAATACGCATGAGTTAAGAGAAAGACTGTTACACCCCCACACTATTTGCTGAATTATCCGATTTAAAAATGAATATAAGTGTATGCACGGCGGGATATGTAGTAATAATAGATGAAAAGGTCTTAATCAAGCCTTCTATACATTTTCTGTCGTTTTCTGACATGATAAGTTTCCAATATGGAGATTTCCCGAGCAACGCCGGGTACTACTGCTAGTTTTATCTATAAAAGAAAAACGAAATTTCTCCAAAGTATTCACTTAATTTCTAAAACTCGAGGGACATCGCCTCACTTTCATTCAATGCGGAATTCAATTCTGCATGGAATAGTCAGCATCCTGAGATGAGGGTGACGATCAATGAGTCACAGGAAATCATGACGTATTTCCACTTTGCTTACGGGTCCCATCAGATGGTTTGAAGATCATAAATAGTATACCTAATCCACAGTTTTCAACGATATGAGAATCGTTATAGCAGATATCCATCTAATTCTTTTAGATTCGAGAGAATACTTTCAAAGGTACGCCTATGCAATTAAAAAGAGGATTGATAAATTATTGACTGAATTATTAACTAATTAGGTTCAAAATTAATTAAAAATTTTAGGCTCACGAGCAGTCTTTAAAACTCTCTCATGTTTCATATGAATGTTAGATTTAATTGATTGAGATGTAGTTTTGTAGAAAATTGTTTGTATAGCTCTATGCAACAAATATTAAAGATGATTTTCTTTTGTATCATTTAGTCATTAATTGACCCTAATTAATACTAGTTAGTGATACTCCAGTGCAAAAAGTAAATTTTCTAAATGTCATAATAAGTCGAAGATGTTTGTAAAATACATTGATGTATTGTCCGGATCCGCATTGATATTCCATATCACTATATGTTCATCCGTATGTAACCATTCATTCCAGAAGATGTCGCAATGACGATGATTTGAGGTAACCAATGCGCTCAACGCAGTGTTTTCGTTCATATTGACATTAAATATTGAATTATAAAGGGATGGCGACAGATGATTTATTCGCAATCACTAAAGGGAAGTCACTAGATTTTTATGCTGAAAGATATACAAGTCCGATCTAGGAAACTCATTATTCCTAGGCAACATATTTTTTGGGACAACTTTAAAAAAGAAGAGAACGACGGAGTGAGACATCTCTTTAGACTAAGAAGCTGTTAATAAGACAAAAAACCGCTTCTGATTAAATGAATTAATTTCGTACAGAAATAAACAAATAGTTAAATTATTCCTATTTACTTTGGTATGGTTCTATTGAAACTAAAGAAGTAGCTAGGAAAAATCTCAATCATGACATCGTGAATCATTGACATAAAATCTAACATTGTTAGAATCTTATTTTAATCTTTGTTTCTCTTTTTTTCCCGCTACTTCCATGTAAGCACTCCCAAGTGTCACAATACAGAAGCGAATTATAAAAAAAAATCACCAGTAAATTTACGATTAAAGTTTGACCCATTCATTACAGGAGACGTAATACATTTGTAAAGATTAAATAACGAATATTACTGTACACCTAATGATTGAAAAACTGCGTAGAGGAATAAATGTGTCTAGAATTTATTTAACAAAACAGAAAGAAGAGATATAGAATGCTAGCTTGAGGTGTCAACTTATATTTATTTTTAATTTCATTTATTTACTTTTTTCGTAATTTATTAAATTAAAAGTTAAATTAAATTATTATCCTAAAGAAATCGAATAAAGAAATTTCATGAATTAATTAACTAGAATTATTTTTCTTTTCACTTGACATAGAATACATAAAGAAAATAGTCCATTCTTGTTGCTGATCACATTGATTAATAGAATCGATATTCATTATTTCTTTGTCTTTACAGTTTTGAAAAAAATAAGAAATAATCGTACATTCATTTGTTGCACACTTTATCCAGTCGAAACATTGTTTTCCTCTCTCATTAGCCATAGATTCTCAAAAAGAAACTCTTCTTCTACTATTTAATTTTTCAGTAGTGGTACATATCAATGTGCAAATTATTTTTTTAATCTGATTACATATCATCTTTTGTTAGTTCATAGTCTACATCTCAACTCTTCAGATTTGTAACATGATATTTTTTTATTACTACTCATAGTCCTATTCTAGTCAGATTAATTTCTGATCTGTTCATATTCTCTATATTAAGTGAACTATTTCAGTTAGAAAGTCTCACTATCTTATTTCAATGACAAAGATATCTATTGAACAAAATAGAAAGTAATATATATGATAAATGATAAATACTATGAATCTTTCAGCTTATCGATAATTTAGCGCATCATTATAATTGAAAACATTTAACAACAAACTATCTTGTTATGTGAGTACAAAAGACATTCTGTAGTTTTATTTATGTTGACTATACAAAATATATAAATTATATAGACATAATCAGAAATGAATTTAGAAAGTATATTTTTAGCTAAGATAGGTCAATAATACTCAGGTCGAAGATTACGGCTACCAAATCCCATAGAATTTTGCAGCAAAGCATCGAAAGTCGCCTTGAAATGGAAGCAGTATTCTGGCCGAAAATTTTCGAGATTTTTTTCAGTAAATTCCAGTCAGTTTCTTGTGCTTTCGGACAAGAATGCTGCTTGTATGAAACCTCTAAAATGACTCGGAATCGGTCATATATCTATTTCTGTATTGTTCGACATAGGTACAAATTTATTATTTTTGAAATAAATTTTATAACATAATAATCTAGAAGTTTATACTTTTATTTTCGATATTTTAATAATTGAATGTGAGTTATCAATCTAGGTAAATTTCAATTGATTAAGTTATAGTTAATATAGTGTAAGAAGACAATAAAATGAAACTTCTTCAATGTCTTTCAGAAAAATTGATCCGAGTTCATGTGACCATTGGAACTTGTGTGACCACACCCTTATCATTGTAAACAATACGAACACGATCTCTTCGATAGTCAAGAGTCATTGGTGTTCCTTCTTTTAAGCCAAATACATTGGTGAAACCTGTCTTCTCCTTGATAATCTTGATTGCTTCGTCAAGATTCTTGCCAACGACTTCTGGAAACGTACTCGGTATCTTGTCACCTTTCTTGCTTCTTGTTGGTGTGCTTGGAGAAGATCCTAAAATTAGATGTTAAAAAGAAACTCTTGTAATCCTCTGTTAATAATATTGAAAATTTCTCGATATATGATTTCAGTATTTTTTTTCTATTTGATAACTCTGATAACATCAATTGGAGAAAATAATCACTATTCAATCAATGTATCAACTTCAAGAAAACAATGAAGTTTTTTAGAAATTTTAGATAATTTGAATCATTCAAAATTTCCACTGTTCAACGCGTCATAGTTCTTCATAGAATTCTTACTTTGAACAGCTATGACCGGTATATCGATCATCTTCGTACGGTTATTTCCTAGCGGTTTGACAAAAACCATTACGTCATTTGTAAACAGTAGGGTTTTCCCATCTTTACTCTTGATGGTAGCATCCATTGAGTAGCTATTACTTGTTGCTTCATCAGGAAGACCTAACGCTTTGTTACGACGTTTTATTGCATCAGCAACATCCTTTGCTGTGTATGGTAATGCGAATGTTATTGGAAATTTTTTCACTCGCGACACCATTGTTTTTGCAACTGACGTTGCTGCAACATCTTGCACTGATGTGTCTTGTATTTCGACATAGAGCTTAGCTCCACGTTCGATAGTCGGTGGCTTTCCCTTAGGAAAAGTCACTCGTCCACGCAACGTGAACTTCTGATCGTCCGATGCAGCAACATTGGCAGCATCTTTTTAAAGAAAAAAAAATACTAAAATTAATACATAATAGCAAAAGAGTTACCATTGATAGAAAAGCCAAAGAATAAGAAAAGACAGATTAATGATGTCTTTATCATATTGTAATATGAAAGAAATATTTCTATTGAAAATCGTACAGTAGAATATGTAGAAAGAGGAAGACGAACGCACAAACGCAACAATGTGTTGATTTATTCTTGCTGTTTTTTTCTGATTTGGATGAGAAAGTATGAAATTGTCAAAAGAAGATCCTTCGATGTAATTTATATTAATATAGAGAATGGAAAGATAATAATTTGGTTTTCTTTCTTTTTCTATACAAACTTTCTTTCTTATCATAAGACGTGTTGATAACTTAATGACAGATCATTCGCTTATACTTTTTGTTGACATATTTTAGACTGTTTGATACGTAAATAGTTAACATTTTCTCAAAATAGCCTATAGATCATCTAAGGATTATTAAAAATATTCTCTTATTTTTCACTGATCTTTTGGGTATCAATTTTCGTGCAATATGTTATAATGATACAATTTCTTGTTTCTATATAAACTTACAAACGTTCAATGAAAATGATAAAATAATAATATCCATAAAAGTAAATACAGTGATTTTTTCTATTTTGTGAGAAGCGTCGTTGCTCGTTTGTATTTATATAAACTCAATCCACACTTCTTATTTTCTTTAGCATGTGAGAACCGAGAATGAGAGAAAAAAAAGTTATGTTTGACAAACAATAATTCGAATCAGTGAACTTCTTACTGTTGCTTTATGATGATGATAAATGAAACTTATCGAAAATAATCTTACTTGCAATTTTATACTCACTGTATCAAAAGATAACCCTGGTGGCAGTGTCAAAAATTTATCGCGCAAAATTTTGACTATTTTAATTAATTAATTTTTCTCTTAAACGTATTAATTGATGATAGTTCTTTGCGAATTTGTCCCACACAGTTGAATGATTGAGTCATTAATGATTGACTTTAAAGAAATCAATATCTTTCGTAGATTAATTGACATACAAAAAACCTCGTTCCGAACAATTCGTTTCTTGAATGACATCAAGTTTGTTCATAATAGTGTATAATAGAAACTATTACCGACAATATCGTTTCTGTCAATTCTTCAATAGAAGAATTCATATCAAAGATGTAAAGAAAGAAGTTTGTGAATTCATAGCGAACATGATGATTCTGTATTGGCGACAATCCTAGATTAATGTGCTTCATTGTGTTTTTCTTGAATGAAGTATGGCAATGCCAATATTCGACAGATAATACTTATAGTCGATACATCAACTAGAATTACATATACAACCACACGCAGTCAAATACAAGACAAGTACAAATCTCAATAAAATAAGTCTGATTTTTGAGCAATCAGTTGACTATATGAAGTACCACACTCGATGATATGATGTACCTACAATTGTTTAAAGATGCAACAAAAGTATGTAATATGAGGAGCCAATCCGTTTATTGTTGATGTTAATAGGAAAGCCATCACATGCTGTGACTTGACGACAATTGAGGACTTCATTAAGACAAAATGGAAAGACAAGAGGAATATAAAAAGTGATAGAGTAGAGCTATAAATTTTTATCGAAGAAAATGAATATAATGATTTTGGTGAAATACAAAGAAATAGATAACCTCCATCATATGAGGGCGTATCCATGGAGTCGTGCTAGGACCATCCGATGATCATATTCAAATTCAATGAACCTTCCAGGATTTGTAAGACTTTTTGCACTGATCAATTCGTTAATAAATTTGTTAGCGTTTGACTTTATTTTCATAGAGTTAAATGTCAAATACTAATAATACATTTTATAGTTTTTTTCGATATTTTGAAACAAAAAGAAATATATTTTTATCAAAAATCAATTATAATCCGTTTAGTTTCTAAAACCAATTACAGACTCGAATTTCTCGTGAAAAACTGTGCCAGAATTCATAAGAATCTAAAAGCTTTTTACATCTTTTATATTTACTACTGGCTCACACCATAGAGGAACAGTATACATAACTCAATCGGAAAAGCCAAATTCTGTAGATTAGTGGTACTACCATTTTCATAGAGCAGAACTTGCTTTACAAGATGCACTAATTTGTTTTCTTCCTTTTTTTGATTTTGGAGGGTACAACTGTCAAAGCTATTTTTTATCATAATTTTTTCAGCAAATTCTGATAAACATTTTAAAAAAATCATATAGTCTTGGACAGTGACATTTGTTTGTTTGATAGAAAATCACTTGCTCTATAACATACACTAATTACTTTTTCTCGCAACTATAGTTCTGGAAAGCACGACTGTTCAAAATATTTTCTACTATAATTTTCACTAAATTCTGATAAATATATATAAAACAAATTAGTGCATCTTGTAGAGCAAGTTCTGCTCTATCAAAATGGTAGTACCATTAATCTACAGAATTCGGCTTTTCTGATTCAGTTGTGTATACTGTTCCTCTGTGGTGTGAGCTAGTAGTAAGTATAAAAGGCATAAAAAGTTTTTAGATTCTTATGAATTCTGGCACAGTTTTTCACGAGAAATTCGAGTCTGTAATTGGTTTTAGAAGCTAAGTGGATTATAATTGATTTTTCGATAAAAATATATTTCTTTTTGTTTCAAAATATCGAAAAAAACTATATGGAAATCGCAGGCCTCGTAGCGTATTTACTTTCCTGATTTTTTCTGACTTGTCGATATAGAGCCTTTCTTTTGGTGTTATTCTAATGTCTTGAATGTTCTTACACGAAGCTTTATAGAGAATCGTATTAAGATAGGTGCAAAATATTTTTAATACAATGATTGTAATCGTCGTAACTATCAAAAACGACGGCATATACTGTCCTTCCATACAGTTTGCGCTCGTAAACAGCCATAAATTGACATCTAACAGGCATAGTATTACAACTTTTTTTATCGTTTCGTATACAGTTAATAGCGAGCATAAAGCTGTCTAAAAATCATGTATTTGGTTGATTATTACACGATGAGTTATGGCCGTAAAAATGCGCCTACGAAACAGTGAATCATTTTCTAAAATGCCTGTTTACGATCATGTTTGTTTGGCATCAGTTTATTCATAGGTAAAGAATGATTAATTTTACATTATATTTTATTTTTTTATTTTTCTTTGTTTCTTTCGTTGTCGATGCGAACCATCGATGTTTGTTACGAATGAATCATGATGTTGCGTATTCTGTGCTATCGAAGCCATGATGTTCTACTGCCAGAAACGTAAAAGACACAGTGAGAGAAGGTGAGTCGTTTTTTTGTTAAAATAAATGGTAGAAGTTTGTTCCTTAATATTTTTTCTATTGCTAGAGGAGACGTTCGTAAAGTTTTCTCAAATACCATATTTTTGTACTTTTGCGAAACTTTCGCTTTGCAAACTAGTTTTAAATAATCTTTCAAATTGACTAGCCTCCTTGTCGGAATTTAAAGTGGATGAGATTGAATCAAATAAAATTCCATTCAAGTTTTTAAAAATGAACTACTATCGGTGCCAGAAGTCATGGCAGTCAGCTGTTTTTTGAGTAATTGTTGATAGGAACCAGATAGAGATCTGGCGTTTTCAGTATTTCATAGTCAAAACTACCTGAATGAATGAATTCAGTCAAAAAGTGACTAGAAGAAAGCAACCGACTGTCATGATTTCTAGCGCTGATAGTAGAATTTTGTAAGTGTATTCAATTTTTTTAGTGCCTGATAATCTTTAAAATACATTAGTTTGGTGAGAAAGAATATGAAAATGTCCTTTTATATTTCTAAGTTGAAAAATTTTTACTTTGTTCGAAATTCGAAGAGCAGATACTTATAGATGTCTGCTAACATTACCTTGTTTGAGAAATAATTTGAATGCGAAAATAGTCTTTATCTAAATTCATAGTGGTTATATCTAAAGAAATACATTTGTCAACAATTACACACGATCGACATTATATTTTTTTTATAAGCCGAGTAAACTTCGGGAGACAAAAGAATAAAACAATGTGTAGAACTACTTGATCAACACACAATCTATATTCCAACGAACTCAGTCACACTGGATTCGTCGATACTAGAATCGATTTTTGATGTCCTGATTTCTGCCAAAATTTTTGATTTTACTAATCAAAGTGTCCTGTCTATTTGCCTAACTTTTGAGACATAGGCCATTTCGATCCCTAAAACCGCCATATGATTTAGTTCAGGATCGAGATCGAAATTACCCATTCTTAGGAAAAACATTTAAGGCTTTGGAATGAATTTTCTTCTCAAGCATGCTATAATAGAATTTGCTTCTTTGAGGAAAAGTCAGCGAATCTCCTGAATACGTGCTACTTGTTTTATAATGCGTAAGTGTCTATCATGCAACTATTAAGATTAGAATCATTTCCATCTATAAGATATTCTTTGCCTTAAAACGCGTCTGAACGCGTTTCATAAAAAATCTAAAAATTTCGAAGAATATATTCGAATCCATCTCAGATCCAAACTGAGTCACTATCATCGACATTTTTCGATGATCTTAGTCTACCCTGGCAAATGAATTGAATTTTACCTTAAGCGATGATGATTAGGTTTGAATAGATGAACCAGTGATCAGAAGTCGTTTATTTACACCACTGAGTTACACTAGCTTGAAATCTTTTCTCATTTAAAATAAAATGTATTTGAATGCGAATTTCATCGATCAAATACTTTATTTTCATAGTAAGGTGTACTTTTTTCGAGGATATTTAACACATAATATGATTTTTCATTTATCTTTTTGAATAATTTTATTATTTTTTGATAAAATCATATCTTTTTTTATTGTCTACAATATGCAATTAATACTATGATTTTTTTTATTTTATCGGTCATATGACACATAATCTTATCGAAGGATTTGCTGAATAAATAATTATTCATAAAATCTTTTAGTAGGATTATATGATGAAAAGTTATTAATATTATTCAAATAGTAGTATTAAGTATAGTTTGATAAAAATTTTTTTGGTGAAATAGCACCGTATTTACAAGAATCAAAAGCATCTCTAAAGACAACAATAGAAAAGAAAGAAAGAAATTATGGAGATAAATTACTCGTTCATTACGCTCATGAAAAATAATTTCAATAATTCAAACGAAACATTCATCAAGCTTATGAAAATATCTTCAAAAATATACTAGTAATAGATCTAAGTTAGTTGTCAGTAATCATAACCGTCGCAATGTGAAACATGAAACCATACACAAGCGACTAAAACTATCATTGTCACAGAATAGATTATAATATAACAACAATCTTAATTAGATTTTACTTTTGATTTTTATATTGAAACTAATCTTAAGCCATCTAATGATCGTCGTAACAGACGTGAAATCTAAACCATAGCAGTTATTCTCACTCTCACCCCATATGCATTCTTCCCATAAGAAATACGCATCATCACTAGAAGTATATGAGTAATAATCCAAGTAGAGAGGCTATAAGCGATAACAAAATTTTCTTAATAATCTGTCTTTATTTTCAAATAAATATCGATAAGAGCAGTTTATTGATTGTGTTTGACTTCTATAGATGAGTGTGTTTGCTATATTGAAGGTTACAAGTGGAAATACAACATATAGCTGTCTTTCAATTGAAATGAATAGACAAAAGAGATTACTTCTATAAGAAAGTGCAAGAAAGGCACAAACTACCTGAAGAAGCTTCTCAATAAGGTTGAAACATGTCATAATGGCTGTTTGATGATTTCTTGTATCTGACTCTTCTATCTACGTACTCATCTCTATATCATCAAATTTTTATCAAATAAAAAGTAAGAAAAACTTGTAAGTAGGATTTTGTGTATCTGTTATTTCTACAAATGAGTGTATTACGCAATGTTATTTTTTTCTCATTCATGACTAACTCTATTGCAAATATATAGTGAGTCACTAAACAGACATTAGATTCGAGAATAATTTGATTCATTCATATATCAAACTTATATCTTTCTATCAATAATAGAGCGTATTGAATATATATATTGTCGTATTCTCTTTCATTTTTCTGTAGAAAGGTAACGAAATGGCTACTTCATTGAACTCAAATTTATGCCATTATGAATATATGGACGAAGCCCATATTGATAGTGCACTTCAGTGTAGTGTTTGCACACAACCATTTCAAAAACCAGTCAGTCTTGTATGTCAACATGTATTCTGTCAAAATTGTATTGAAACTTGGCTGAATTCCAATAATATGTGTCCACTATGCCGCAAACCAACTGTCAATTCTGATTCTCAACGTCAGCACTCTTCAGGATCTAGTAAAAAACATCTCTTTTCACCAGTCAACTTGCATATTGTGATTGAGCAACTTGATCGACTTCTTGTCCGTTGTAATCATTGTCAGCAGATTAACATTGAACGTGGCAATTTTCCTGATCACGAGTCGAAATGTGCGAAGAAATTAGTTCAATGTCTATCGGCAGATATTCAATGTTCTTGGATAGGACCACGCGACGAACAATCAAATCATCTTGTCACATGTAGTTTTCAACAGATTCGACCTATCATTCAGCTACTTCAAGATCAGCTCCTAATATCGAGTATACGACAAAATGATCTTGAAACTCAACTTCAAGAACAGTCCAAACAGCTTAATTTTCTTCGTGCATTCATCAATAAAGGAAACTCGATGACTAGAGAATGTCAAAAGGAATTAAGCGAGTGTCGGTATGGATCGAAGCGCAAGCATATAAAATTTCAATGCACTTTATGTCAAAAGAAGGTGTCACGTAAAGATGTGGTACTTCATGTATGCTCAACTAAAGAAAAATGTGATTGCATCTGTCTGAAATGCTATAATGATCAATATTCTTCATCAGAAAATGAAAGTGATGCCGAATCGTCTGATGATTAATTTTAGGATATCATACTCTTCTTAACAATTATTTGATTTTTTTATTATGATCAAAATCTATTTGAAATGTAAAATAAATACTACAGATAAAAGTCGTTTTTGTATTAATGAAGTTTTGACAATTAGCAAACATGTTCTCTCGATTTTCTTTAATAATAGAAAATATATTTGGACATGATTAAAAGCGATCTGAGTTTACAATAAGAAATGGAATAGTGTGATGTTTGTCTGTTTTTTGCTTTTCCTACAGGAGTAAAAAAAACTCGAGACTTCCTTTGTTTAGCATGAATAGAGTACAATGAGCTATATCCATTAGCGTTTGAACAAACTTTTTAGCTCAAATAATTTCCAAGATAATTGAAAAGTATATTAAAAATGTGACATCGTTACGTTTAGATAAGCCAAATAAATTAAATCGTATGCAACTGTCATACATCATAATGAATATTTGAAATCCAACCGATATTTATGATAAAAACAAACAGTTCAGATAAGAAATTTTCTTCTTCAAAATGAGTCTTATATCATTATTTAAAATTCCTTGAGATTATAACTATTTCGTTGAGTTTTATTCTTTAACAATAAATATCAAAATTTTGATTTAAATATTCTTTATAACTAAATACTTATTTTCTTTTTAAAATAATTAAATTAACATGCATTAGTTTCTTGTCATTTAATATGAAAGAAAAAAGTACATAAGGATCAACTCTATATTATTTTTCTTTATACAATGAATTATTAAGTTAAAGACTATAATCTATATATTGAACTTGTTTACCTATTAACAAATATTATAGAAAAGTAAATTGAATAAATCTTGTACTATCTGTTTCATTCACCTCACTTGTGAGTAAAACTTTCGTTGAATAAAATCAACACAATGAACATTGTACGAATTACAGCCCATTTTTGACTTCGTCTTTTCCCTAAATTTTCTTCTTTCAATAATATTCTCAATAATAATTACATTAAATTGAAAAACTTCCACCAAACGACAAACACATAAGATGAAAAGAAAAGAAAATCTAGATTCATTCAATATTATATTAGTTTTTGCCATCAGTTTCTTCAGTAACTAATGAACATAAGTGAATCGAACTCTTACAGGTCGTTGATGTTTTTTCGATTGTTTCTTTCTTCGAACGTTCTCTAGTTTTTTACCTGCCGGATCAATAGCAAAGCCATATTTCAATACATCCATTATGATAACAAATAGTACAACACACAGTAAAACAAGAATGGCAGTCGAAGCAAATGATTTTGAAATTACTTGAAGAACAACAAGTTTGATTGCGATTATTTCACAATGGCGACCATAATAGTTATCACTAAGACATTCACAAGAATAATTAAGAAATAATGGTCGACAAATACCATTATTTTGACATGTAATATTTTCGCAATAATTAATTTTTATTTCACAATGCTCACCAGTCCAACCAAGAATACATAAACAAACAAATTTTGTATTAGTTGTTTCATTACATGTACCTTTAGATAAACAAAAACTACATATTGATTTTTTAATATTGAAGAAAAAAAACCTATTTACCATTATTCCAACAAGTGTTTGATAAACAAGGTCGCTGATTAATTTGACATTGCGTACCTGTGAAACCGGATAAACAGCTACAAATATAACCTTCTTCCGTAGTATTGATGTTTTGACAAGTACCATTATTTTGACATGGTTGAAGTATATCGCATGCGGTATTAGAAATATTACAATGAATACCAATACGAGATGCATTTGGATATGCACGTGGGACAAAGAAATTTGGTACTTGCTAAACTGAAACACAAAAAAAGAAAGCATCTATGGAAACTGTTGCGACTGTAATGTCTAAGAAAAGTTCATATATTAGAAACTAATTCTTTTATCAACTATATTTTATCGATGTATTCAATTCTTGTTTATAACTTGAAATATCTGTTAACATTACTGATGATAAACTGGTTGGATAAATATCAATTGTTGAAAAGAGATACTAAGGTATTACTGGTACTAATAGTTGTTAATAGCATGACTTATGATGTGGTTATTGTTTCATCTATATAAGATATTATTTTCTAACTAAACTGTTTATAATAAAATAATTTTTGGTGAAATATGTTAGTAGAATATTCTGAAATTCAACATTTATCTAACAGCTATATAGGTTATCCAGACAATATATTTGCACAATTGAGAAATAAAAGAAAATAATAGTCTTGAGTAATTAGTTTGAGGCAACACCTTTGATAATTTTAATTTTGGTACGGAGATGGAGAAATCTTACTGAATAATCTGATACTATTGGATTCTTACTATATAGAATCTTATAAAATCGTACAAATATCTCATCCTAAGATTCTTGCAAAATCTCCAATGTTAATAACTTTTATAAAGATAGGTTTATGTATTGTAAATAAATATTCCATTGATTGAAAAAATTTTAATTTAAATCCGAAATCCTTTCAAATTGAAAATAGATTTTTGTATAGTGATTTTAATTTGTAACTCTTTAACATGAAGAAATCGTAATCCAATCATGATTACAATGATTATATAACAGATGGATAAATCGTTACAAATTTATTTTAGGTCCCAATCTCGTTAGAGAAGAATGTACCTGGCAATATTTTTCAAATTAAAAATAAAAGTATTTTTATATTCGTATAGAGTCCTTTGAAATTAATTTAGTTTTATTTTAGAGATTTTAAAATATTTATTAATTGTTATTATTTTGTTGATTATTATTTTTAACTTTTTCAATCTATTTTAAGTTATAAATGGAATATTTTTATTTATTTCAGTTGATTGAAATTAATTTTATATGATTATACTTATATCTTTAGGAAAACTATAAAATGAAATGAATTGAATGGTCTTATATTTATTTTCTTTTTCTTTTAAGTAAAACAAACTTAATTCGATAAAATTACATAGGGATGTCGCAATGAAGGGTTATTGAAGACCTCAAAAACATCTGATCATAGGTAAATAAAATATCACATTTATCTGTGAGTGTTAAAGAAATAATTTGATGTGATCTTCCAAAAATATTTTTAATACAAATACAAGAATAATCACGTTTAAAGAACTAATGAATAGAAATTGTATTGAATTTGTAATTTTTTTAAAAATGCATGTTTTGTTATTTTGTGACCTGAACTTATCTTTAATGCTTTAGTTTTTGAATAAAAGTAAGAGACATTCCTGTATAGAAGAATCACACAGTACAATTTCAACGGAAATGGGAGTTTCAAGATTATCATACAAAATCTTATGGTCCTATTCTTCCATTCGGATATTCCTGAGAAAATTCATAAGACAAACAGAAGATTGTTCTATAGATTCACATAAGCTGAATGCAAAGTTCAAAGTTTTGAACATTAATTATTTGAATACTAACTTAGATTATTAAGAATTTGGAATTTTTGTACTCGATTATTTTCTCTATCGCTCACGTAAAGTGAGCCTTGGCTATCAAATGCCAAAGAATGTGGCGAATTCAATTGAGTTGGAATCGACGCATGTCCACCTTCACATACCACAATACATACGCTATCAGTTGAATTTGGTAACCATTTTATAATGCTAGAATTACCGTCATTACTAATATACATGTATTCATTTGCATCGACAATAACTTGGGTTGGAAAATGAAGTGGATTTGAACTATCATTAATCAGTCCCTTGCCAGCGACAACAATGCCCGATGAATTCCCTAAAAACCATTTCATAATTCGATCGTTCATGTGATCTGCAATATATAGAGCACCCAAATTATTGACAAATATCCCATAAGGTTGATAGAGCTGAGAGTTGGAAGATCCTGCTTGATTAGTACCGGCAACGGCTATGCCGTTTGTTGAGTTTGGATAAAAAAGTAACACTTCGTGCTTTAAAGTATTGCTCAAATATATGTTGTCATTATTGTCTACATAGAGATAGTATGGCCAACTTAATGTCTGCAAACCAGGTACTGTGATTGGATCGGAGCCATTGAGTGACATTTTTTGAACCCGATGATTTTTCGAGTCAATAACGTACAATGATTCATTAGTAGTAAAAAGATCGTATGGTCTGTTGAATTGGTTGGGATTAGAACCTGCTCCAGAACCAATGATGGATACATTCATAGGAGAATTGAGTGGAACAACCACAATACGATGATTTTCTGAGTCACTAATATAGAGAATATCGTTGCTTGTAATCGATATACCAAATGGTTTGTTGAGAGAAAGAAGAGATGATCCAGCTGATCCATTTTCTTGCCCCGCTATTGTAACAGCATTTTGATCCCAAGATGCCTGCGGCGGTAAGCGAATTTGTCCTTAAAACGTACAGAACGAGCAATATGGTTTTTATTAAATTTATTTTGTATTTCGGTAATACTGTCGCTAGCTCCTGCTCTTATTCCAGAATGACATGATAAACTATTCTTTAGTCGATCCTTTGAAAACAGTAATATCGAAAAATCTCATAATTTGAATAGTACGGCATAATGAGATAATCAAATTAACAGAGGTAAAAAAACACATATTTAATGTTTACCTGATACACAATTAACAATGAACAGAATGATCAACCACATACTCACATCCACTTTCGATAACAATTAGCAGTAATAACGTTATTTTTTATCTTTCTTTTTAACAATTCATAGAAACAGAATTGATTCAAACGGTAAATGTGTCTGTAAATTCAGACTTTATAGTTTCAACAGAAGCGTTATTATTATAATAATATAATAAAATTTAATATTTATTCGGAGAAAAACAAATTCTCAGCTAGCTACAAATGTCAATACGAATGACAGCCTTATTTTTTATGATTTTCAAAGGATATATTATTGTCAAATATTTACGCATTTCTCCACTTAAGTTGTTAACTTCAAAAAATTTTGTAAAACAAGAGAAAATAATTGATTATGTTTTGTTCTGAACATTTGGCACTTGAATATTAGAATTTCATTTCTGTGTTATTGAAAAATGAATATAAATAAATCGAATCGGAATAGATGGTCGACGCTTTTACAATTGTTTTCGTTCTTTAGGTCTTTTTGATCCTTTACTTATTGGATCAATATCAAAGAAATATTTTAATGCATTCATGATGATAACAAAGGCCGCAAGGCGAATCATTGCAAGGATGGCAATATAAGCAAATGGTGGAGAATTATATCTTGTGAAGATATAATTCTCCAATACATCTCTTCATAATGACGACTAAACTAACTTCCACTAAGATATTTGCAAATATAATTCAGAAATAACGATCAATAAATAACGTTACTTTGACAACTGATGGAGTTACAATAATTGATTAGTTTTTCACAACTAAACGTACATAAACACTTGAATGTTGTATCGATGGTTTCCTAGCACGTCTCTTAAAAGAATCTATATCTCTCTCTATATATATAAAGAAGAAAATTTGTTTGCCTGTCTATTCTTCATGCATTTTTGTAGCATTGAAACAAAGGCAACCAAATTTTACAGAGAACATTCTTGTACCCAGGAGTAGGACAACGACTAATTTTAAGCAGAAAAAGTTTCACCTAAAGCCTACAGAAGGTCAAACCATGTATCTGACCAATTAGATTGCAGTATCTAATTGTAGATTGGAGGCTCGCTGCTAGCCATTTCTGAGTACATAGAACATACATGATCAGGAATTTTTAAGGATCCTGAGTTCGAATTTGACATGCAATCGCCTTGATGATTCATTAGTTTGTTCATGCACCTAATAGATGAATGTCTGTGTGTTCTTTCATTATGCATTTGTTGACCATGTAAGCGAACGCCGTTAAATTCTTCAGAGAACACTGTCACTTAGAGAAAGATCAAGGAATCCTTCTCGCTCTATAACATTTGGTATAGTCTTATTTTAGGAACTCAGAAGTCCATTTTTCACTGTTTCCTCAATAATTCAACAACGAAAATAGCTGAGACCGACGGCTTCTACTATAGGCCAAAGAAGAATCTAGAATGTAGGAGAAAATACGCTTGAGCTTGAATCATCATTTATGTGAATGATTGGACTTGAGCATTCTTTCATGGTCATTAAAATTCTATCGTTCAAGTCTCTGGTGATGACATTAAGAAATAATTCGGGATAGGATGGGGTAAAGTAGTTCCAACCGAAAGACTTTTCTAATGAGGATGGCATTGGGTCAGGGCTTAGAGAGAAATAAGAACGGCGGGCAAAAGGATATAATCAGAACTGGCTCTTAAACTATGGTAGGATACGACAGGAACAAAGACAGAACGACAGCTGGAATCCGATCCAAGTCGAAGTAGAGTACGAGTGGGATTACGAATGAGTTTGAAGCGGGACCAAAATATGTATCGCTAAGAACGTGATTGACAAAGGTTGGTTCCACTCATGTACCAGTGTGAAGCGAAAATGGTCCAAATATATCAGAAAGGTAGTATGTGGAATACTACAAGTGAAACATCTAAATGAAAACGAGCTCCCAGCAGAGAGGGCAATTCCATTTCAAGGTAGTGGCAAAGTTACCTCTGAAATATAACTGAAGCAGGGAACGATACCGGGGTCTGTAACTCTTCTGTCGCCGAGCCGATAGCACTCTAAATTCCACAAATGTAAGAGATGAGTCGTATTCAGAATGAGAAGGCGTGAATTCCATTCAGCAGTGGAAGCCTGATGAGCTCGAAGGCGAGTAACATTGCAATTGTGTACCTCTGACTGTAAGAGCATTTTGCAAGAGACAAGGACGATAACTTATAGACGATCGTTCCATTGTCACTCTGTAAGATATCAAACATGCAATATTCTTTTTTCCTGGACAACGCCACGTATCTTCGCCAGTTCTATTATAATTTCTGAATATATGTCGTATACTTAAACTAATAAAAAATTTATATTTTATAATTTAACAATATCACAAAAATTCTTGCATTTGCATCTGAAATAGCATTAAAAACTTTAAGTAAAAATCAACATTGGAATGCTGATGAAATATTTCGTACATCACCAGCATTCTTTAGTCAAGCATATTATTCACATGCCTGGGACTGCCAGGAGAAATCTCAAGAAATTTATATAAATTAATATCAATCATCAGTTCAATATGCAACAAAAGAGAACATTGCTTTATAACATACTTCGATATTAACTGATTTTGAGCAATCTGCATTTAATGCGATTAATGAAGTATTTCCGAGTACAAGTGTATGGGCCTGCCATTTCCATTATGCGTAAAATACACGAAAGAAGTTAAGAAATATGGTTCAATTAGATGATCAAAAGATGAAAATATTAGAAGACAAATAGCTAATGTTACAAGTTTACCATTAGTACCACAAAATGAAATTAAAAATTTGATGAGACAAATAATTGATGCTTTAGATAATGTTAATTCAAAATTTGACAAATTCATGGATTATGTATTAAACAATTATGCACGTGTTCGTACACATCCAAAGCGTTGCATATGGTAGAATAAAATTAAATCATCGGAAAAATTAATTATAATCCAACAAGAACAAGCTCAAAAGCGTACAACAAGATCAAAAAAGCGCAAAATATACGTAATGATGAAAAACCTAAATTAGCAAAAAGAAAATATTTTCAAGACCAAGATTTCGATACTTATCAAAAAAGTCTTACGAAGTATTATTTCTCATCGACATATGCATGTTTTAAAAGATGCGAAAGATAGTAGCGATGATAAGTAATATTTTTGTTTATATAGTAGTAGCATAAATAACTCCATATTATTATAGTTTTATATTTGTCGATTGTTTCTTCACTGAAAGAATGACCGGTGTTTTGGAAATACAATACAGGATGAAATAATTGAATTTTTGTCATTCTAAAAAGCGGTCATTTTCCACTAATTGGGTTAATTTTTGCTTGCAATTAGGAAGGTACGGTTCCAAACGTAATACTCATTTAATTAACAGTCAAAAACAAGTTAAATATGAAAGAAAACTGTTTACTTTTTTGAAACAGCAAGAGTAGTATATTTATTTCAACTCAGAATTAAACTCTTTTTGAGGGATGTGAGAATGAGTAGTTTTCTAGTATTTAGCTTTTTTAGTATCGAATTAATGTATATTTTTTGCATTAATTCGGCCTGGAGGGATACTGCTCTCGTTCTATAAAGACAACGAGAAGGCATCTATGTACGTACATTGTCTTGCCACTTTTGGCCTTTGTAACCCCAACAACCAAGGTCTCTTTGGTCGCGCACGCACATAAATAGAAATATTTCGATTCATATTCATCTATTTATGTCTTTTCAATTAAAATTACAAATCCATCAAAAAAATAATCTATAACTGAAAATAAATAAAGTTTATTTATCAATTCGTCCCATTAATTAAATAGTGTTTCAAGGTTAAATCGTTGTAATCGACTGTTATTACTATCAACAACATAGAGATTGCCATGTCGATCAAATGACAATCCTATGGGCCAATTGAGTTGATTTGCTTTTGCTCGTTGACTATTTCCACCAACAATAACATCTCCTTGTTGTGCTCCTTTAGACCAATGTACAATACGATGATTAGCAGCATCAGCTACATAAACAGTACCCAACTGATCAACTAGAACTCCGTAAGGATTATTCAACTGAGTCAGACTCTTTCCTTGTCCTTGACCACCAGCAACAACAATACCTTCTTTTGCACCTTCTATCCATTTTATCACACGATGATTATAAAATTCAGACACAAATACCGAATGTTCTTCATCGACGAATACGTAGTAGGGATCATGGAGCTGATCGAGACGATTTCCTTCTCCATTTCCACCAGCCACTACTATTCCTTGTGATTCACCCATTTGATATCGTCTTACTTCATGCTTGCTATCGTCAGTAACGTAGAGAAATCCATTATCATCTATTGTCAAACCATAACAAGATATATTCGAAATAATTGTTTCTCCACTTGTTCCATTTTGACGAGGCCATCGAACTACTCTTTTATTCCCACGATCACAAATAATAAGGCTATCTCTCTCTTTGTCCACAACCACATCTGTTGGCCAATTCAATTGATGAGCACCATTTCCTTTTCCATGTCCACCCGCCACTATTTGTCCGTCTGTTTCATTCGATTGCCATGCTACAATACGATGATTGTCATAATCAGCAACATAAACTGTTTGTTCATCATCCACATATACACCATGAGGCCCATAGAGCGTTGGATTTTGTCCACCTATTGTCTGACCATCCTTATTCCATTTGGCACTTGGAGGAATATCTATCAAACTGGCACGAAGTGGAACTAAGAGAAAGAGAATATATATCATTATCAAAATGAATCTTTCATTTTTTTTTTGAAATGTTTGTAAAGAGTAGGAGTGCAAAAACAAAAACTTTTATGATGTTGTTTATCACTCCGTTTGGTGTTACCAAGAAGAATAGAGAGAATTCTCAGTTTCTAAAAAAAAGGTACTATTACAGGATTGGAAATAATATTTTGCCCAAGGAAGTGATGGGGGGTCCCGTTGCAATTTTAAGTAGACGATATAATGAATTTTATATCAAATGAAAACTTGTGAAAAATGGTAAGGGTTATGAGAATATTTTAACATCGAACTTAAGAAACTTTCAGAAATTCGGTACTTTTTTTGTGATAAAACATTTAAAAAACTATTTGAAAAATCGTTAAACAATTTTAAAAAGGCACATTTTTAATATGGAAGAAATACAGTTGAATTTTCAAACATCTTACATAAAGATACTAATGGAGAACCGCTGAACTTATTCTAAAAAATGTACAAAAAAATGCGGAGTTTTGGTATCTTCTTTATACAGCTTTGAGTGACTTTTAATCCAACAGCTCTGTTTAAAAATGTCTTCCTTTATACAATTTTATAGAACCCGACGAGCTCTATCGAGCTATGTAAAAATATCCAAGAAAAGCATGTTACTTCATTTTTGAACTACTGGCACTTTAGTTTTTCACCATGGAAAAAGTATCAAATTTCTGAAAGTTTCTTAAATTCGATATTAAAAAATTTTCATAATCCTTACTATTTAGTATCAATAAACCCCACTTTTGACAAGCTTTCATTTCATATAAAATCCATTATATCTCTTACTTAAAATTTTAGCGGTACCCTCCCGATAAAATATTATTTCCAACCCTGTATACTGTACAAAAAAAAGTGATTTATCTATGATTAATTATATGTAATGATCCGTGTTGATTTTACTTCTCGTTATGAATTGTAACCGATCATTAAACTCTTATCAGTTTAAGAAGATATTGATCATCAAAAATTTTCTTTATACGCAATGAATAAGATGTAATTGAGATCTTCTTGTGAATATAAATTTAAGATTTATATTCACAAGTACGATTTTGTTCTGAAATGTTACTAAGAGTTCGGACAATTTTAGATTATTGCTAGTCTCATTGCGATCTACTTATGAATAAAACATAAGTTTCATCGATATTGATTCAAAATAGAGTTTAATAAAGAAAATAAATTTCAATTTTAATAATTACTTTGTCGTTGTTTTAAAAATAAATCAATATTTTTTAGTAATAAATTAAATTTGATAGGTGGTATTTCACTCTCAATTAGTTTAATACCATTTATCCAACCATGTTGAACAACATCATTTAATACTAAATCATATAAATTTTGTATATTTGAAATATTACTTTGTTTTAATAGTTGAAATAAACTTTGACGATAATATTCACATAATGTTTGAAATAATACTGATTGATTTTTATTCATTTGTTCATCCATTATTTTTGGACCAATATAATCTGAATATTTTTCAATGGATTTTAAACCATCATGTGTAATTGAAAGCCATAGATTATTAAAGATATTTGCTTCTTTTAAACATTTATCATCAATTCCGTCAAATAATATTTGTAAAACAACTGATAATATTGGACAATTTTTCATATATTTATTTCCATATTGAGCTGTACGAGTTAAAACATGTTCATACCATTGAGGATTTTTTTCATTTTTATACTGTTCAAGAAATAAATAAAACCATTGATTTGATAAACTATATTGTGTTTTCCATTTTAGTTCAAAATATTCTTTTATTGATTTTATTAATTCACTATTATTATTATTATTTATTTGTTCATTATAAATTTTTGGATTAATATTTTCTTGATATTTTATCAATGATTGCCAACCATTTTCTAATAAATCATTTAGAATTTTATCTCTATTTTTCTCATTATCCTTATTATTCAAAGCCAAAACTTGTAAAATTTTGTTCTTAATTGGTTTAAATGTTTCTTCATTATAACTTATGTTAATTTTTTCTAAAATAATTTTATTTTCTCGAAAAAAAGTAGTATGAACATACAAAGATTTTTATGTTCTTACCTTTCGGATTTGGTGTGCTTGGTGAAAACTAGAAACAGAAATAATAGTATGTGTACATACGCTACAAAAAGAAAAAGAATATAACAAACTATTTGGATAATTTTGCTGAAGAAGGAACCATCGTCTTTATTTTCTAAAAAGATAAAGGTATCATAGACTAACAATAAAGATTTTATCCTTTCTTTTGAATTTAAGTCAAAACTAAAAAGTTCTACCTAGAAACTATTTTTTACAGAGTAGATGGATCATCTACCAAGTGCAGATGTACTGTCGAATAGGGATGTCACTTTTATATTCCGTTTCCAAGAATGGAAAACCGAAATCCCATTTCCCAAACATAAATCACAATATGATATACCGATATAGAATAACGAGTTGTTCCTAACATTGCGTTTCATTATAATCCTCTTACTTTCTTTTCTTGTCCATTCAGATTGATATAGAGTTGTCTATTTAAGAATTCATCCTTGTATAGATCGATAGAGGAAAAGCCGGACTATCTGACCATTATATTATAGTCGAGAAGGTATACTATTTTCGAAAATGCTTAGGCTCGTCTTTAAAACTCAGGACATATCTTGATAGAAAGGTTAGTAGAATTTTTCATTTACTTTATGAAAAGACAGAGCAAGCTCGACCTTAGTTATATCTCTCTTACTGATTCGGTTACGTTGCAAATAACTCAGATTTATATTTTACATTGTTTTCAACGCTAGAAAAATTGAAATAGTTCTTTATTTTATGCGGAAAAATTTTTTTTCAAATCTCGAGTAGTATGGATGAGTTCGTACTACTATCCATACCATGACAGTGTCATTCGTTGAAGAATTTTTCGAAAATATCAAAGTAAAAAATTATATTTCTAAAGATTAGCGTGAGATGACTTGCTTATTAATGAGCTTACCTGGAGAATTATTTGTCTCATTAGTATTTGATTTGTCAGTTGATTGTTTTTTATTTTTAAATTCAAGTGATTTTTGATGCCATTGAACACTCATATCATAGTCACCTGTTTGTGATGCAAGTTTACCTAAATCTTCATACAAATCCCCAAGCAAAGGATCATTTGATGGAAGTTGTTTCAACAAACGAAAAAAATATTTTTCAGCTAAATCAAATTTTCCCATATCTAATAAGATCTTTCCAAGTATTCGAAGATTTGTTTCTCCATTTCCAATTTGTTGTTTCATATATATAAGAACTTCTTTTAAACGATGTTCACCATCATTACATAAACTCATTTTAATATTCCAAATTTGATTATCATTATGATTAACACTTTTAAGATGAAAAATCGAACCAATCATAAATAATACTTCTGATTCATTTGGAAAATCACTATGTTCACTAATATCAGCAAATGATTTTGTAGTAGCCATTTTTGGATCAGCATCAATTTCAAATAATACACGTTCTAAACCATTTGAAGTATTTGAAAAATCAAGAAATGAAAGTGCTTTCATATAATTAGTACTTGTAGAAAAAAATGAATTAATAGAAATAAATTGATCAGTACTTTGCATTAAAGTCAAAATTTCACTATTTGTTATCATTTGACTTCGATAAACTTTTAATATATTCTTAGATTGATAATGACTTAATTGTCGTTGAATATCAGAAATAAATGTACGAAATAAATATATCATATGAACATCTTGTGTACGTAAAGCAGCATTAAGAGTTTTATAAAAGAATGTTTCTCTTGTATACCACCATAAGACTTTATTAGGTGCATAATCTTTTTGAAATTCATGAATATTATCTAATTCAATAGAATTTTCTTGATATTGTGTTTTAAAATAATTAATAAGTTCAGTTTTATCTGTTTCAGTAGATTTTAATCGTAAAAGACAATCGATAAGAACTTGAGAAAAAACAAATTGTCCATTTACTTCCATTGTTGATTTACCTTTTGTTGTAAAAATATTAATTGATAATGGTTCCTCAATTTTTTTTTGAATTTTATGATCTTCTTTAATTCGTAAAACAAGTTCATTAAGATCAGTAACAACAGCTTTTACCTATAAATAGAAAAATAAAAAAAAAATGAAATTTTTCGAAATAATTTTACTTTTGAAAATTTTAAAGCCCATTGCTCATGACTTTTCTTATCCATACAATAGATATAAATTGATATAACTTGTCGAAGTTTATGAATAGATGGAACTAAATCTTGTCCTAATCGACCACTAACAATAAGAATTAATCGATCTTTTTGTAAACTTTGTTCAATATATTGTTGACATTGTTTTATATCTTCAAATTTCTTTAGGTAATTAATAATAGAACGTAGTTTCTGTTCTGTATTTCGAGTTTCTTTAATATTTGCATTTGTATCAAGCCAAATAAGACAGAATACTTCAAGATGTTTATCATCGATGTCTGTATAAGAATCATCATTTCGTAGAGCAGCAGTAGCCATACTAGTGGAAGAAACAATATTTTATAAAAAACTTATATATCGTGTTTTGATCGAATTATTTAGAGAAATATATTTTTTAGTATTCTTTAATTTGACTCTCTAGAAGATTGAAGAAACTAACTCGTCTACATAAACGATATTGATCATTATTTTTCATAGTAATCTGAAATTTATCTTTTTTAAGTAGATTACAAAGAAATAGAGCCGTATAGATAGAAAAAAGTATCTAGACAGTGCATTTTGCATGAAACTTTTCGTCTTTACGAATAGTTGAATTTTGAGATAGGAACGCGACCTTATAATTGCTTTGCTATGACTATTGACGATAATAAACAGTAAATGGAATGCACATACCAAGAACAGTTAGAGTCATTCAAGAGAAGTATCGATAAATAGGTAAGTTGATAATAAACTTTGTTTGATTTCAAGATCGCAATGATATATAATGTGTCACAGATTAGAATAAAAGCAAAAACAGATAATTAAAATCGACATCAAGCTAATTTGAGTTTATTATAATCAATTTTCTGATGTTTAGTTGTTTATAATTGTTATTTTTGTTAAAAAAACTGGTTAAAATAGATTAAAAACAACGGTTTTTTTAAAATTTATTTCATCAGAAGATACTATATTTCAATTATTGAAATGAAAATCTTTAATTTTAATGATATTACCAGGTCAGTTCTTAAACACAAATATATTTTCTATGTATTTTAAATAATCTGTTTCTATTAGGAACATTGTTCATAATAAGAACAAATCGAATTACTCATAAAATACCACTAAATACTCTTTTAATTTTCGAGCTAATCTTTACTCTAAAATGTAAAAATAAAATTTTTATGACAAGAATTAGATGAATAAAATAGAAAACTACAGATATCTCTGAAATATCTGTTCTTATCAGTAACATTTCCTGTACTGTGTCTTCTGTTTTATGGCAAAGTACTGTGGGTTTCTAGGCAGCTTCTGATTATCAGTAACGTTAATACACATCAGATTACGAGATCCTAGGAATGAACTCAAAATCGATATCTCCGATACACACAATTCTATCATAAAGCGTCATTTTGAATAAAATGTTCGAGTGATACATACCTTACTTTATCATGAAATAAAAGATAACTAGACTTGCTTGTTCTATTTATTCAGCTTCTTCTAATATTGACAACAACAAGTCTTATCGCTACATGCATCTCTTCTGCACACTTATTTGTAATGGGTACTACTAATAAAATCTCACTTTTCACATATGTCAAGCAAGAAATATAAATACCGAGAAGACTAAGTATATATATATTAGTATTGTTTTAGATATGAATTTTTTTATTTAAATTAGTTAGAGTTTTTCATATTCATATATAGACTTTCAAGATGAAATGATTGTACTCTTTTTTCTTCTAGAAAATACTGTTAGAAGTTACATTACTAAAATTATGGAATGTATCTGTCTCAATATTCTTTTTTTTAATGCTCTTTGTTTAACTCTTTGCGAACGGTTAGCTCCTTAAGAGACCATGATGATTTTCTGATATTTGGAGACACAAAGATTCCTATATGACATTAGTTTTGGTTAAATTATTTATTAGAGACATTTTTGTTCGAAAAAAATTTCGACATTAAATTTTAGAAATACAAATGTTAGGATAGGAACAATGGAAATATTTAAAACTTTGACAATAAAGTATTCTGTTTAAAATCTGTTTCTGTGGAAAGTTTTAAGTCAAAATTCGAAAACTACTTTTTCTAATATTCCTAAGAGAAACCACGAGATTGAGGTAAAAAGTGCCCTTTAAAATGCAGTGTCTCTGTAGCAATAAGCTATTAGGATCATTTGAGACAGTTCTTTCATAAGCTATCTAAGATGATATCTATATATTTTGTAACAAGAAAATATATAAATAATATTGTTTGCTTCTTGTTTTTTTGATTCGTTTCAGGGTAGTTATATCTAAATGTAATACTTTTTAACATGAAGAATAAGTTCTTTGTTATGGTTCGTGCGTGAAGTATCTTGATTACTATCAGTTATATCACTGATAATTTATAGAAGAATTTTTAACTATTACTAAATCATTTATAAGACAATAGGTTTTTTCCTATACAAAAGTACATTAGTCACAACTTTAGAATTTGGAAAGTCTTTTTCTTTTACTATGATACTATTTATTCAGGAGGAGTAGTATCACCTTCACCTATACTCTTTTCCATCAATATCATATCAAGCCAACGATTGAACTTCCATCCACAGGATTTAAACGTACCAACGTGTGAAAATCCAACAGACTGATGTAAATTGATAGATCTTTCATTTGTTGAATCACCAATAACGGATAGCATTTTTCGAACACCACCTAATTCAGCTTCATGCATTAATGCATTTAATAATTGGCGACCAAATCCTTTACCACGTACATTATGATCAAGAAAAATCGATACTTCAACTGAAAAGCGATATGTAGCATATGGTCTAAACCAATTACAATAAGCATAACCAATAACCAAACCTGATTGTTCTGCAACAAGATATGGTAAATGTTTACTAAGAATATTTGCTCGTCGACTTGCCATTTCTTCAATAGTAGGTGGAATTAGTTCAAATGTGTATGTAGTATGTAATACATAGTAACTGTAAATATCAGTGATAGCAGAAATATCTTCATTACGACTTGGACGAATTGTTAACATAATTAATTATAGTTATATTTTAATAAATATGAATTCACTTGTATTATGTTAATATTAAATATTTGTCACTCTTGATAGTGAAAAAAATCTTCGATAAATATAAAGGAGATGTCGTAAAAATGCTTGTTTTTCTTTCGAATTTGTTATTACAAATGAAATGAGGGCATGAATCTTATCTTTTCTTTGTGTAAGTAATGTTGTTATCAAAATTATACTTGAATTACAAAATATATTCTCTCACTACATTAATTTTTCAGAAAGCACTAAATGTAAGCGATTTTTAGTTATTGATAAAGTAGAAATAACTATTCCAAAAATGAATAGTAACTTACAAATGATGAATATAAATCTGATTTTATATACGAATCAGAAGAGTAAAAATAAATTTAAATTCTAACGAATATATTTTAAATCATAAATAAAATTGAGATTATATCAAAAAAGAAAATTAATATTTATTTAATATAGAGAGTTACTATACGTTCTTTATTTGTATTCATTTTCAGTTGATCTAATCTCACTTAAAGTATGAGATTTAGTAAAATAACCATGAGGACATCTGTCGAACAATGAAGTCAAAGTTAATACCACTGAACAAAACTAAGAAAATTAATCAATGCCATTGGAAAAGGTATTGACGCATATACAGATAAAACTTTTTAGCAAAATAACGACAATGATTAACTTTTAATAAATTGTTGTAAGAATTTTTATGTTAAGATACATTGAATATTGAATTGATTTAAGAAAAATGTAGATTTCAATCATCATCGGATTATTTCAGTGTTGTATTCATTTTTCCATGGCCAATCTACTGATTTTTCATTATCGATTATTCATTAAATAAAAATCAATTAAAAAATTGTCTTTTATTGTTTATGATGATGTTTGATACTCTTTAAAAAATATACTTTGCTGCACAAGCAACTGCAGTTTTCATTCAAAATGTGGATAAACCGATTAATGTTTTTTTATAATTAATGAAGGTATGTTTGCCTTACATGTTCATTAGAAAAGAGATGATATTGTTAACAACTCTATTGGAGAAAAAAATCGATCAAAATAAAGGTAATATTATATCACTCAATACTTATAAGAAAACTTGCAAAAATATAATTTAAATATACATGTGTATTTTTCTTTGAAATTTAGACTTTTCTATATCGATATAAGATAATACTTGGCTTTTGTCTCATAATCGGCATTGGATATCTTGTCTTTACAGGTCTTTCAATCTTGTTCATGAATTGAGTTTATGACGAACTTGGTTTAAAAATTTTCGATCATATGAAATATTAATTGCATAAGAGGTTTCTATAATCATTGGAAAATAACAGTTTATCAAAATTTGGTATTTTTTGTAGAAGATGATTCAGCATCTCTTCCGTGCTATAAATGGAAATGATTTGCTAAAATTGTCGGTATAATTAATGTTGTTCTTATATGACTCACTATTTTTGAAATCAGTCATATATTCTATCTCATTGATTAGACTATTAAAGACAAGTCGGCAAGTTTGAAATTCATTTCTTAAAAAGAATTCATTCAGAGAGATGTAAACAATGAGAACTTTATTCCATAACCAAACACAATTTTAAATAAAAAGAATGTAAACACACAAGAACGAAGCAACATATATCCATTGCTTTTAACGCCTTCTTTCATACATACATCGCGCTCCAACATGCTCTCTCCTACTCAAAATCAGAGAGTGAACAACGACAAATGTGAGAGGAGGGCGAATGAAAACAATAAACATGAGAGAGAAAAAGCGTGTATCATGACAAATGGCCATGACAAGAGAAAATTGTTCGTTTTTTTTATACTTTTACAGTTGACTATTTGAAATATCAAATATGAGTTTAACACATTCGAGGCGATGGGATCCACTGATGGTCTCCATTGTATTGTAATAAGAAACTTAGTAGAAAAACACTTTTGTTTCATTTTTTGTTGAACAGAAGGCTACACAGTTACTGCTATTTTTTACATCGATTTATTCAGACGATATACAAATCAACATAAAGCTTTAGTATGTGTTGATACATATGCGAGAAAAGAAATCTCGTTTCTGTATATTCTTCTTTGTATTGTATGGCTCATATAAGAAAGAGAACTGTTTATGTCATAATAGAAATACGAAAAAGAGAAAGCGAATGGCTACAGAGACTGAAAATATCAGTAAATGCATCATCAAGAGTAGATACGTATACAAGTGAATATATTAAACCTATTTTCTATGAATATCAAATTACCGAGAATGTGTTAAAGATGTGTTACATCACAATAATTGTATTCCTCTAGATGATACAATGAGACTCAACAGTGAATATTATGTATTTGGAAGACAGTCACAGTCATTATATTCAAAAAAAATATGATGTATTCTGTTTAATATATTCAATTGTTGATTTAGTCCAACAATAATTCAATTTTTTTAAATTTTTTTTAAATCAAATTCTTGTTTTTCTTATCATTGTTCGTAGACAGACGATCACCTTAACGACATATACTATGATGTGCATTCTATGCATATATTTTGTATGAAGTGTACAGCAAAAGCAATACACTTGAGACAAGCAAAACAAATAGTTGCACAACTTAATCAAAAATAAATATTTGAAAGCAATGAAAACAAAGAAAAATCATATAAATACACATGTTCTGTTCTTATAGCAGACGACAAAGTAAAAATATTTGATGTTTATGATAAAAATAAAAGAATCACTTCTGACAAATCATAAACGTGCACACAATATCGGTTTAAAGATGCTTACTGACGAACTAAATACCGCAGAATCACGTCGTCTTCTCAAGATTGTTGATGACATGAGAGAAATATTACATCATGAGAAAATTTCTCTTCCTCATATTGTTGTTGTTGGCGATCAATCAGTTAGTATAATTATATTATGATCACTAATATCGATCTCATCTTTGACACATTCTAAGGTTGGTAAATCGTCTGTTCTCGAAGCATTAAGTGGAGTTCAATTACCACGAGCACAAAATATTTGCACTCGATGCCCACTTGAGTTACGCATGAAAAATATTCCATTGGATCAACAAGACTATGCTACTATTCGATGTGAAGGTGTACCTGAGATCAGAATCAACAACTTTTCCGAGATCATGAGCAAGGTAACAGATTGTACAGTGCGATTGGCAGGTGCAAATCTTAACGTTTCATCGAAGCCTATTTACTTGACTGTATATAAGCACGATATCCAAACAGATTTGACATTAATTGATTTACCAGGTCAGCAAGCACAGTATGATAAGATGAATTAATTATTAAACTATATTTTCTTCCCATTTTTATAGGTATTACTCGTAATCCAGTTGATGGACAGTCAAAAACTATTTATAAAGATATAATTGAACTCATTGAACATTATATCAAACCGCAGACAGCTATTGTTTTGCATGTGATTCCTTCATCTGTTGATTTTACAACTTCTGAATCGATTCAACTTGCAAAAAAGAATGATCCACAGTGTAAGAATGTATATCTTATTTCTAATTGTTAAATTATTATCTATATTGAAAGGTGACCGACAATTAATTGCTGTATCAAAAATTGATAAATTTGACAAAGGTATTGGTGAAAAACTTCAGGGTATTGGTCCAGGATCAATGGTATTAAAACTTGGTTGCGTAGCTGTCCTTAATCGTACACAGGAAGAAATAGATCAAAATATTCCATTTGATGAAATGCGACGACGAGAACAAGAATTTTTTCGTTCCAATAAAGCTTTTAAAGATGTTCCGCAGCGATATCTTGGCAGTGAACAATTAGTTAAACGACTTGCTTTAATTCAACAAGAACGTATTCGTTCAACTCTTCCATCAATAATAGATGAACTTAAAAAGGAAATAAAATCAAAGAAATCTGAATTAAAACAAATGCCACCACCGATTACTTCTGAAATGGATTGTTGGTCATTGTATACAGATTTAATTAAAACTTATCGTGAAATTATTAATGCACGTGTTCATGGAGTATATGACAATGAGATGCAATTAAAACTTGAGGCGCCAGTCACTGCAACAACTGATTTATCACGAGCAACTACTCTTACACAAATATGTAATGATCGATTCGATGAACGGATTGCCTTTCAACTGTACAATCGACAAAAAGAATGTAGAGACAAACTTTCTAATTCTTTCACAAATTTCTTTTCGTCAGGATATTATAAACTCGTATTACAATTACTTGAAGAAAATGCTGGTGTTGCTTTACCTAATTTTCCATCATTTAGTATCATTGAACGACTTTATCGTACTGAACAAAATAAATTGCGAAAACCATGTGAGGATCTAATTGAATCGTATATGGAATATTTGAAACAAGTATTGATTAAAATATTAAACCAAGTTTTTGCTGAAGAGACAAGTTATAAAGATCAAATAATACATAAATTAACTGATATAATTCTACGTGCTATTGATGAAAGTGAAGTACAATGTCGTAATGATATAACAAAGACGCTTGAAATTGAACAACGTATATTTACACTCAATCCTTATTACATGGATACAGTGAACAAAATCAAGCAAAAATATCAAGAATATAATGATAGTGTTAAATTGAGTAAGTTTTATTTCTATCAATAAAATGTATGCGTGTCGATCGTCGGGTTTCTTTGTTAGATAAAGATGCGAAAGTTCCTTCGACATTTACTATCAATGAATTCATCGTAGATGTACGTGGTCTTTCAAATGAACAGCAAGCTGTATTAGATATTCAAATAGCAGTGTTAGTTTATTGTCGTGTAGTTAAACAACGTATTGTTGATCAGGTCTCCCAACTTTGTCATTATTGGTTTATCACTCGATGTGCTCTTGTGCTCGACGCAAAACTGAGTTCAGCATTTACATCCGCTATTTTGTTTGAATGGATGCGTGAACCATTCAATCAACAACAAAAACGTGATAATTTGAAGAAAAGTATAGATGCGATGGAAAGAGCATTAGTTATGGGACAAACTGTTTAATAACTAGAAAAAACCATTAAAATTTTTTTTATATGTTACTACTAACTTTAGATCTTATTATATAATAAATAATAGCAATGCTATTTAATTTTCCATATACTGGAACTTTTCATCTTTAATAGTACGATCATCATCAGCAATAAAACACCACTTGTGACTATGAGTTTTCTTTTATTCAAAACAACAATAATAGGAAATATTTATTATTTGAAAAAATGCTTCCTAGTAAATATCTTTTATTATCAATGTAATAAATCAAAGAACAAACAAACGAAGTGAATGAAGGCTGACGTAACGGTAATGATATTTTAAGAAACCATCTCGAGTAGCTTTGGATATCTGACCGAACAAATTCGGAGTGGAAGAATTTAATGAAACAATCGAACCGATCAGAAAATAAATTCAGTATTGAGACTTGAATTTGAGAGATGTATTCAAAAGTGAAGTAAGTTATACCACTCGTCATATGGGAGTTGATATATATCTAAGACAACTAGAATAACAGATTAGCTTATAAAATTAGTTTTTCTTATACATAAATGTCACAATATTTATATAGAGATAATAAAGAGACAATACTGATTGATGATGCGTTTGACATATTTATCAACATTATGTTTATTATTTCAATAGAATTTTTAAAATAGTGTTGTTAGTAAATGTGTATTGCTGAGAGGTCCTACAGATTCGTATTCTCTGAACAACTATGATATGAATAATTCCTTTCTATCATTTATTAGATATATATTACTCTATGATGAAACACAGCTAGATCAATGAAGGTACAATTTTGGTTGCCAATGAGTGAAGTACCAAACATAAAAAATGAAGAAAGAAATATCTAAGAGATAAAAATATATTTTTATATTGTTCATATAAGTTAAGTAGATGAAGTCTGTAATTGAAACTTATAGCCAATATTTGTTCTCGTAAAATCTGAAACACAATTATATAATTAGTTTCAACTAGAATATCATTCAAAATTGAAGAAGAATCAACTGGGCAATAGTTATTATTCTTGATTCTCCTACAAGTGGAATACTCTTCAATATCGAGACGGTAAAAAAGGAATTAGCTGGCACATTACGGTTGTGTCAACAAAACCAGGTACTGATGATGACGATGAGTCATCAAACAATAGTGATGAAGAAGAGATTGACGAGCAAAAAAAACAAATGATGAAAATGACTGTTCTTGATCATACGGTATTTGTTCATGTATTTGATCAAGTGGTGCAAAATAGTGATACAGTATTATCTATTCTGCATGACATTCTTGTGTAAGTAAAAACGCATAAACCGATGATTGAAAGTGCTTGCATAAGATCAGATAATGCTGGGTGTTACCATTCGGCATAGACTATTCTGAGTTTGTCTCACCTCTCCGAAAACACTGGCATTACAGTTAGACATTTTGACTTTTCAAATCCACAAGGTGGAAAAGGTAAGTTTTATCTTATGTGCCCTACCTATTATTTTTTTATCTAAAAACAGGTCCATCAGATAGATATGCTGCTGTTTTAAAGTTACATATCCGTCGTTATTTAAATGAAGGACATGATGTTTCAACAGCTGCTCAATTTGTAGCAGCATGCACTTCTTACAATAGTGTGGAAAATGTACATGTATTTGAATGTTAACTGGCGCCTACTTGTTCGAAGAGTAAAGATAAAATTAACGATAGAACTAAACTATATAATTTTATCTATGAATCAACTGCTATTCGTTCATATCATGCTTGGGACGTAGGCATTGGTACGCTAATTTCGCTGAAGATTAACCCTCTCGTTTGTATTAATTCTTTTCTGGAACCAAATCCACTCGAAAATTCTTTTGAATTTTTTTGCAACTATGAAGGATGTATTTGTTGCTTCCTAAAGTATGGTAATCTTCTTCGACATATAGTTAATGGTTATCATATTGAACGAGTCGAAAACTTATCAACGAAAGATATTGCAATAATTACTTATAAAACCAAAATAGACGCTGCTGACAATCAAGAGCTCTTATCTCTTGAATTAGAGAGAATTAATTTCAATCGAAACGACTACAATCATACACCAACATTGAGCGAAGGATGGGCTCTTTCATTAACTCGAAAACTGCAGAAAATATCTCCCAAAGTAAAGCAATTTCTAAAGAAAAAACTTGACGATAGTCAGCTACATGAAATACGATCGCAACCGGAGGCAATGATTGATGAAATGAAATACAGTAAAGATCCAGAGACAGGACTTTATCTTTTTGATCTTTCTGAGCTTGTTAAAGTAGGGTCAGTTCGATCATTTTTCGCGCGATAAAAGGCAAGCAAACACAAAGTAAATAATCCAAACTCATCTAATTTCAAAGACGATAATCTTGTAAACCCTGACCAATATGATATTGATGAGGAAGCGTTTCAACAACAGCTCGCCATCGATTTAGTGGCTCAGCTTGCTGATATTCGATCCATAGTTAAGAAAGATGATATGGTGGAAAATAACTTTGCAGCGGCTACGACTACGTCAAAACAAGCGTTATCGTCACTTGAAAGCGAAAATTTATCACGCACAAGAAAGTCAACTAGGTTTCCACGTAAAAAGGGACAATAAAAACATATTATTCTTTGTCAAAATACGAACATTGCACTAGTGCTTCACTTTTAAAACATGAAATAAAACAAAATAGAGAGTATCAACAATGTTTTTTATAAAGTAACATAACGTACAATTCGAATATTCAGTCTAAAAGGTACTGTATAATATTGAATAGTGAGTACAGCAAATTCATAAAAAATATTGACTAGATCATCTATACGTATAATATATTATTGAGTCGTCCCTCTGACTGACACAATAAATTAGGATTCTATATGTTCTACTTTGCTTACCCATCAGCTTGGACATAAAAACCACAATAATATTTTCATTTGACTGAGAAATATTGGAAATATCGTAAAGAGATGTTGTATAAGAGTGATGTTTTGTTATCTTTTAGACAAAATAAAGGTGCTACGCGCAAATTTTTTGCACACTTCTTTACGTGCGTCTTGTTCAGTTTTTTCCACTCTATGGAATCCAAAAGAAATTACGTTAGGCCCAAACCTTCTTGGGTATTTTTTTTTCGTCAAAGTGCTAAAACACACCCCACAATGTTCAAAATTATTATGTATTTTTTGGGTCGTTTTTGAAAATTGAGACCCCATAGACACATTTAAAATGAAATCTAAACATGCAGTTTTATAGAGCAAAATTTGTTCTATCTTCTGATGTCAAATTCAATAGGTTTCAATTAACTTTTACGAAAAAAACGATCACATACTAATAACAAAAAAAGCACAACCTGAGGACCTTTTCGATATTGTTTTCATAGTTACTCAAAAGTCGCATACAGAAGGCTAAAATTTAGGAATTAAAGGTTTTTTTAAAGATGTTCTTTCATTTTCGAACCTTAAAACGGCTGATCAGAACTTTTTATATGATGTCCTACTATGAAAATGCTCGATCTTGTCATGGACCGTCTCTTAATAATTGTTCAAAACTCAGTATAATCTTAAATTAATTCAAGGTTTAAAAAAATAGAAATTTTTCTTATTAAATGGTCAAAATGATTTATTCATAGGTCAGGATACATTTTAATGACCATTTTTTCATTTTTCAATTGAGAGAGAGGTTTCCTGAGCAACGCTAGGTACTATCCCTAGTGCAACATCTTGTAAGCAAGATCTTGAAATCTTGGGATCAGTAAGCAAGATCTTATCAAGATCTTAAGTACAACAATAGCGACATCATTAGTTTGTTTTTGTAAACCAAAATTGTTCAATTATTTATATACTATATTCTAGAATTTCGATTTGTTGATATTCTAACATAGAAGATTTGGAAGAGGATTATATTGATGAAGGCTCATGGCAACCAATGAAATTAAAGTTTTAAAGAATAAAGAGAAAAGCAATAATCCAAACTGTTTAAACTTGATTTTTTTAAAAATTTATTTTATTTTATGCTTACGAATGTTGATCGATCTTTTCGAAGAAAAGGGTCTCGACTAATTACAAGTTCCTGAAAGAAAAGGTGTTGTTCAGATCTTCATCTTTCAAAATAAAAGTTTTGATGTAAAATATAGAATAATATAATTTGTGTTTTAGATATTAATGTTAATAGTCTTATGATAAAATGACTTTTTTTGTTCAATACACTTTCTAAAACGAGTGCTGATATAGTGTAGAGACTTTATGTTCTGAAATAGAAATTTTATAAATTTAGACAATTTGTGAATAATTAAAACTTCATTACGTGAACTATCTTGATCAGCCAGATTTAAATTATAATCAAACTAAATTTGACTGATGATAATTAACTAACTATTTTTGTCATTTTTTTGTAATTAAAACTTGTGAATTTTTCCACCTAGTTTATGTAAATTTGTTATATTTTTTATATTTATACAACCATTTGTGTAAATAAAATCTTTTTTTAATTATTGCATTTTTCTTGTTACTACCCATGTAAAAAAAAAGACTAATAATCCGATTATAATCGATTAAATCATACTAAGTGACAGATTTTAATGGATTTCTGAAATATAATAGATTTTAACGAATTAAATTATACGAAGTAATAGGTTTTAATGGATTAAAATATATTAAGTAATAGGTTTTAATCGATTTCTTATATATAATGTATTTTATTTGATTAAATGAGACTAATTAATCGATTTTAACCGATTTCTCAAACTTAAATCGATTTTAATCGATTCTTGTAATTGTGCAATCTCAATGTTAAATAATTTATATAGGGGTTTCAACTTTATCGTACATGCCAGATTTTAGATCATTGGTAAGTTCACAATTTATAAATATAATAAAATCAGATGTATAGAATTGAATCCATGTAAAAGCAATTTTCAGCTTAAAATGTGATTAAACGTGATTAAATGAAAATAACCGATTAAAATCGATTAATCGCTAATAATGGATTAAAATTGATTAACCGCGAATAATGGATTAAAATCGATTAACTACGAAAAATAGATTGAAATCGATTAACTACGAATAATGGATTAAAATCTGATTTTTCATGTTGTTTTTTTTACATGGGTAATGTTTATCAATAGAAATCAACAGACTTTTATATGTTCAAATAACCGTTTTCTACATATTAAACAAAAATCATAAAGCAAAATATTGCGTCAAAGACTTTTGAATCTTGATTACCGCTTTCTATGGTATAATTATTTGTACTTAATACCAGCAGAAGCTAATCACAAAAGGCAAGATATTAAATGACAGATTTTGAAAATCTGTTACCAAGATCTTAAAAATCTGTCATTTAATATAGTTACAGATCTTGGGTACAAGATGTTTCACTAGGGTACTGCTAGTACATTTATAATTTACAAACTCCAGAAGTATACTTCCTCTCATTTATCTGATTTTCACTTTTAAATAATTAGAGAAGTTTTGATAAATTAGGGACAACAAAGACTAACTATTATTGGAAGACCATCGATAAGAGATGCTCCATTTTCGTCTAAGTGTTCAACATTTTACTTTACTCATTCCACAAACATTGCAATAAAATCATCCTCGAAAAAAAATGTGTCGTTTGTACATCGCATAATATTCAACATGATACACGATATGTTTGTCCTCACCAGAATACATCTCCGGGCATTGTTGATTGCTTCAAAGACTATTATACAAAGATGAATTAATAATAATTTTTGGGATTAGAAATTTAATTTCTTCGTAAAGAAATTAAAGATCATATTTAAAAATTTCATAAAAAAATTTTCGAGTTTCGCAAAAAAAAACCGAGATTCAAAGGGTTAAAAAAGTGCAAGTTCAAGAAAAATGTTCTCTCAATTACAATCATACTCATTTATCTCTAGATAGATTTCGTATTTTCATTCAACGAATAGATTTTAACTCAAGATGCTTCTTTGTAAATTAACAAGTAGGAAATTACTTTTATTTCAACAAAAGATATTTTTCAATTAGAGTAGGTCAAGTCATTTTCTATTTAACTTTTCTTATAATGAGTTTTTAATACTTAGCATATTAAGAAAATAATTTCATTAATATAAGCCAACAACTAATTCCATATTGTTTTTATTAAAATGATATTATCCTTATATCTACTTTCTGATTTTTTTAAAATTATTTTCATCCTCTATTTTGTCTAGTGACTTAGATATTTCATTATAATCATTGAAAATAAGCATGATAATGAGATATAAAAAAATGTTAGGTTGAATAGCTTAACAAAATTGATTATATTTTAAAGACTTTCTGGAAAAAACAAACTTCACTTAATTTTATTTATTCTGTCATTATTTCTCTAGAATATGTCAAACTCAATTAATATTTCCATGAATGGAAATTTTGTTCCTCCATCGATAGGAATTCCTCCTATTGTTCAATTTTGGATTTATATTATTTCAAATACATCATCTCTTGGTTGTTCTCTATTTATTCTCTATTATCTTCTCTCTGATCGAACACTTCGTCGTGCTTTTAATAATCATATTATAATTATTTTACTTCTTATGGGTATCATATATGAAGTAACTGTTATTCCATGGACTCTTCATCGTCTTCGCTATGGCAAACCTTGGATTCAAACACCTACTTTCTATTTATTTACATTTTTTTCCGATTATGGTATTTCTGTGAGTCAAATCATATTATTTGCTTGGGCAACTATTGAAAGACATATACTTATCTTTCATGATCAATGGTTATCTACAAAAAAGAAGCGTTTATTTATTCATTATCTTCCAATACTTATAATTCTTATCTATTGTTCTGTGTATTTTTCATTAATTGCATTTGCTCCAATTTGTGAAAATTCATTTGATTCACTTATAAGTATCTATATCTTTGTACCTTGCATATTCAATAAAACGGTGTTAGGAACATGGGATATTCTCCTACATCAAGCTATTCCAACTATAATTATTATTATATTTAGTGTTGCTCTTATTATACGTGTTGTATGGCAAAAAAGAAAATTGAATCAATCAATTCAATGGCGAAAACATCGAAAGATGACTATTCAATTGTTATCTGTATCAGCTCTTTATTTGATTGTTAATACACCATGGACAACCCTAGTTTTTGCAGCTCAATATGGTCTACCGAAAAATGTTATAGCAACACCTATGATATATGCCGTATTTATTCGTGCTTATGTTATATTTCTATTTCCATTTGTATGTTGTGGACCATTATCTGAACTTCGAAACAAATTCAAGAGATTACTTTGTTGTATACGACAAAATCGAATCGATCTTCAAAAGCCAATAGAAATGAAGCAAATAATAAATAAACAAACTAATAAAACAAATACTGTTGAGCATTAGACTAACATATCGGCCATTTTTATCCTTTTTCATGTTCGAAATCCATTCATAATCAATGTATTTCTGTTACGTAAAAATATTTCGAATACAAAGTTTAATAATGCTCTTATCTTAGTGTGATAGAAAAACAGCAAAAAAAACCAATGATTATAAAGAGAGAAATTTTCACTACCCAATGTGTCAATATGAGCAGACCAAGTAGCTTATTTAATAAGCAGAATATATTATAATCTAGGGAATGACAAGATCTGTCTTTTTCAATTTCATCGAAAAATAATTATATGAATGGTTGATGATGGTATATCATCGGCGCAAGTTGCGAAATATGACTAATCAATGTATGATTATCTGACGGGAAAATTCATCTGAAGAAAGTGCTAGTAGACCTAATCTTACACAGAAGCTGACAAAGCGCAAGGCAAATTTATCCTATCGAAACACAATCGAAAATAAGTGAAGACAATAAAAAAAATGAAAAGTACTATTTGTATGTTGAGAGCGAAAGACATTTTTTCTTAGAATATCTATTTAATCATCACAACAAACGTATTTATACCATAAATCGACTGTAGTCAGATGAACAGAGAAAATATAAAACAAAAAAACTAATTATCCAAAAAAGATTAATCTAAACAATGCCACACTACATATGCACCAAAGATCCTTGGCATAATACGAAGAAGATCTCATGCATTTTATAAGCATTCACAAATGGTAGCTAAACAGTTCTGATCTATATTTTCTGAATTATTATCTATTGGATACTGTCAATAATAATATACAATAGAATAAAATCAAAAACTATGATTCATTAATTGATGATATCATTGTTCTCGATTGTTTTAAAAAGTGAGAGGGGCAAAAAAATTCGTAGAAAGTATCTCATCTGACTTTCTGCCAGAAAAATAGTGAATAAAACCTGAAAACCTAGTTTCTGTCAAAATCTACCATGCAGTCTTCAAAAATTTGCCAGAAAGTATTAGGAAGTTTTCCAGAAACTCGAGCATATTTTCAAAATTTTGGTGGGAGCTAGACCCTCCCTCTAATCGAGAACCCTGGATGAAATGAGAACTGCCATGTATTAGTAAATAATCCGGTTCGCAAGGTCGAATATTGTTCATATATCGCCAACCAGAAATATACTGGTTTATATGTATAGATTATTTTTTCTATTCATTTACCATAATCTCAACATCATAATGAAAAGTACGTTATTTATTTATATAATTTTTTTTTTTGCTTTTATCTAGAATTGTTTCAATGTCACAATGAACAATAAGTTATTTATTTATATAAATTTTCTTTCTTTTATTTAGATGAATTCCAACATCATAGTGAACAGTAAGTTTTTTTTTCAGGATTGAATAGTCTGAAGGTGAGTGTGTAAGATGATAATTGACATACACGCGGAGAATCACAAGAATATGGATTGATGGATTTGAATTCTAATTCTACCAGTAAAACACACAACTACTGACGGTTTTTCTCAGGTTACAATTACAGGGGATATTTCGATCTTCTTTTTTTTTATTAAAGAGTATTCAGAGATGGGAATAAGTAACGCGACATGCAACCATCCATTATGGATCTCTCGACAGTTATACTAGTGATATATCGTATCTATATAAACTATTCTTTTGATTTTCAAGTAATATTGCTATTCTTCTGTTATCTGATTGACACCTAAAGTAAGAAAATAGTTATCTTTGTTATTAGTATTGAGAGGTAAAATTTTTATTTTTTTCTATATACTAAAATAAAAATTTGTATATAAATTATGTTGAGCTTCTAGAAAAATCTAATGCGTGTATACCGTATTAACTTATTGTCAGAATATAAATGAATAATTAAATGTATGAAGACATTTATTCCAAGCGCTACATTCTTTCATTGAAATAAGCATTTATATATGACATCTCTTCTATTGTAAGAATTCAGTTTATTGTCTATGTCGTGTTTCATTTTTAATTACATTATATTGTATTATATTTTAAGAATAATTAAATTAAAAGAAAAGAAAGTCGCATTCATTTCTTTTTATATATTATGATTATATTAGTTTTGAAAAAAAGTAATACTGATATTATCTCAGTTGATTTTATATTTTTAGGACATGTTGAACTCTAGCAGTATTTCTATGAGAGAGAATCCTAATGTTTTACCATCATTCATAGGAATTCCGTATTCTGTTCAAATTTGGATGTATCTAACTTCGGATGTATTATCTCTTGTCTGTTCATTGTTAATACTCTATTATCTACTTTTTCATCAAACACTTCGTCATGCTCTCTGTAATCATACTATTATTATCCTTCTATTTATGGGTATTATATACGAATTAACGAGTATTCCATGGATTCTTCATCGGTTTTTTCATGGTGGTCCTTGGATATATACACCGGTATTTTATCTTTTTTCATTTTTTTTCGACTATGGAATTTATGCTACTCAAATAATATTTTTTACATGGACGACTATTGAACGACATATACTCATTTTTCATGATCAATGGGTATCGACAAAAAAGAAACGTTTTTTTGTGCATTATCTACCAACAATTGCAATTCTTATCTATTGTTTTTTATTCTATACTTTAGTTACTTTTGGTCCATTTTGTGAAAATTCATTTGAAGCTTTTATAACTATAGGCGTATATATTCCTTGTGTATTTAATAAAACAATATTAGGAACATGGGATCTTCTTGTACATCAAGTTATTCCAACTTTACTCATTGTAATATTTAGTATTGCTCTTATTGTACGTGTTGTATGGCAAAAACAAAGAATGAATCGATCAATTCAATGGCGAAGACATCGAACAATGACTATTCAATTGTTATCTATTTCAATTTTATATTTAGTTTTTAATCTTCCATGGACAATTGTAATTTTTGCATCTCAATATGGTTTATCGGAGAATGATATAGCAATACCTATGATATATGTTATATTTTTTCGTGCTTATGTTATATTTCTATTTCCATTTGTATATTGTGGATCATTATCGGAATTTCGAAGTAAATTCAAAAGATTACTACATTGTAAACGACGAAATCAAATTATTGCTGCAGAACTACTGCAAATGGCACGAACATAAGGTAGACTTACTAACTATGATTTTTTGTCATGATTAATAATAAAATGAAATATTGATGAATTGTGTTAAATCAACAATAATAACACGTATATTCATTGAGATATATCTTATATTTTAACAGGAATATGAGAAAGAAGAAAAATATGTATTAGATCATAATATATTGATCCTTTTGAATGTTTTTTATTTTTTTATTTATGTTCAAATTGATATACTCGTCGATAAATCATACGAGTACTTCCATTTGAAAGTATATTAACTTTTTATAATCTACAATTAAAACGCATGACTTCGCCGCATTTGTTCTTATTAGAAATATACATAAATAACTTATTATCCTCTTCTGATAGACATGTTCAATCTATTTACAAAATGCGACGAGTCTCTTTTTCAAATATATTACAAATCAAAAATGAAAGAGCATATTTAGTTCTTATGTTTGCATCAATTTTAGAAAGTAATTATATTATACTGCCATGAATGTATGTTACAGACAGTATAAAAGTAAGAAACACATTATTTTCTAATATTATCTGAGAAGTGTAAAACGAACAGTTTCAATCAAATAAATTTATTAATACAAAATAAAATTTCTTCACTATACAATTAAATGAACGATACAAAATAATATAATACAACATAACAAAAAAAAGAAATTCAGTTTAAATAATATATTATATTCAATTATATGTATTAGGTATTGTTTGAGGTGTTAGACGTTTAAGACGAATATCTTGTGATGTTGTTATTGGTTGAATTTGAATTTGAATTCGAATTCGAGATATTTTTAAAAATAATCGAATTAATTCTTCTCTATATATACGACCTGAAAGTATATATAAAAAAAACGGTGTACAATATGAAAAATTATATAGAAATGAAACAATTGCTTGAATAAAAAAAAATAGAGTTGTTGGAACATATCCAGTTGGTAAAACTAATATTAAATACATTATACATAATGGTATATTTAATATAATATAAACAATAACTTGAAGAAGAAGCATACGTGCAAGTTGACCTTCTGTTCGACGATAATGCGTTATCATTTGGGTTAAAATACGCGTTTGGTTTATATTATAAATTGTTAATAAACCAAATATAATCATTAAACATGGAGCAATACCAGCAAATAATAAAACAGGTAGGATAATAAATATTTGATTATAAATATTATTTGGTCGAATATTACATCCATATCCATCATTACGTAAATCAGTTAATACAAGAGTATTAATAAATAAAAGTAAACAAAAACTAACTAATATTAATATTGACCATCGAGCCATACGTACATTACTGAATTTACGTAAATTAACATTTGATGAACTAGCACAAAATCGATCAATTGATGCTAGTACAATAAAATAAGGTGATAAAATTGAATTTATAACACCTATATATTGAGTAATTCTACATACACTAAGAGATACATATTCAGTATGTATAGAATATCCATTACGTAATAGATAATAAATGAGATAAAATGAATGAATTAAATTATTTGAAGCAAGTGCTAAGAAATATTTTGAACATGAATGATTACGTAAATTAATTCGAGTTAATATAAATATATTTGAAGAATTACCAATAATACCTAATATCATTATAATTGGTAAAATGATTTGATTAAGTTTAGCAGCAAGATCATTTAAATATTGAGCCATGTTTTTTTTTTCTTTTGTAAATTTCATTCAATAATTCATCTCTTTATATATTTATTTTCATTAACGATATTAATTTTTTGTAATTACGTCAAACATAATTTCTCTTTAAAACACTAGAGGATAATTATTTTATGAAATAATACTATTTATAATACGATTAACATGATGAAAGAAAATGGTTATCGGGTTCTGTTCCTATCGTATATTAATAAAATGTTACCTTTTGAGAATTCTTTACTATTTTAAATAGATTTAAATATTGAAAATTTTAAAACAAAAGAGAAATAATTTGACTATTTTTTAATTAGAATATCAATCAAGAAAAATAATAATGTAAAATTAGTTTTCATTTTCACAATAATGTGATATAAATAGTGTCTATTTTTATTGTTTGCCTTTTGAACATGTCCAAAGGAAAGTCTTTATTTGAACTATAATTACGATTTGGTTAAAATTCATCTTGCAAGACAAATGTCTATAAAATTTGAAGAATTCGATTTATTATCAAATGTCTCTCATAGTGGACACCATTAGATAGTGAATAATTTTGAATAATCGCAATGATGTTCACTGTAATGAACTTTTTTTTACTGCATATCAACAATCGTTGAATTTCTTATTTTTCAAATAAATATATATAAGAAAAGAATTAATAATGTAACTTAATCTGTTGTCTTATTTATTAGCATATTTCAAATTAGTAGCGGAACTATTGAGGGAGTTACAGAGAGCTGAGCTCTCCTTAGAAAATTTAGCTTAATTTAGACTGCTAGGCTTTCTTCATGCAACAATTGAAATGTATATGCTGTAAATTAATGCAGCCACTTGTCTATCTTGAAGGCGAATTGTTATTAGTTTTGAAAATTTCAAGATTTATACTAAATAATCAATTATGCTGCATGTACTTAATGAATTAATAAACATTGAAACAAGTATTTAGTTTCAACTGTTGCTCTGAGCATAGGCGCCGGTACATTTCCTGCGTCATCTTTTAACTGTCCAAGATCGTTTTCAATAATGAAATTAATTAAAAATTATGTTTGAAATTCGAAGAACGATGAAATACTCAGCGATCCTAGTATGTTGACTATAAAAAAAAAGAGTTATTGATGTGTTTGTGATAAAACATAAATAATAGAATTATGTTAATATGAAATAGATTTAAAATAAAAACTCATCATATGTTGACTTAATGGGTGGGAGCAAAAGTTTTGCAATGGAATGTGATAGCGACTTGAATTCTTTTTCGTTAGAAAGAGCAAAGTCTATAGTACAAGAATATACTAAAGAAATTGATTGAAAAAGTTCTGGAACATAAGGTAATGAAAAACTGTTTCGCAACTTTTGTCACTTTTTTTGAATCCGAAAATATTTGTTTCAATTATTTTATTATCCATATCTGCTACTATCCAGCACAGTACATATGCAATTATTCGTTACAAAGGCTTTCATTTGCCATTAAAATAAATGGTATAGCAGATAAGAATAAGAATAGAAGACAAATTTATTCCGAAACATTAGTTGTTCCATTATGGTCTTCCATTATGAAAGCAAACATTTGTCTGTATATCTTACAAGAACATTGCTTTTTATTACAAAACAATACCATTTAATAGCGAATTATATAATCTTTCTTTATCATACAAAATGCACATCTTTGGATAATCAATCTTTCGAACGCAGTTTATTTTTTCGAATCTTAATAATTGTCATATAAAATCGATCATTTCCATCCCTATACAACAACTAGAAAATTTATTTTTCTGTGCAACCACAGTGCGTTATCCTAACATAATAAAATTCTAATTACATGAATAAAAAGATAATGTGTCCAATTCCAACAGTTTTTCATCATTTTTGTATTATAGGGCTTTTATGATCTTTAAAAAACTTTTCTAATCAATTTCTTTTGCATATTCTTGCACTATGAGCTTCGTTCTTTCTAACAAAAAAAATGTTCAAGTCGCTATCATATACCATTGCAAAATTATAGAAAAAACAAAATTAATGCAAAACGTTTGCCCCATCCGTTATTATTTGCCTTTAGGACATTCCTGCAGTAAAGTCCTTATTTGAATTTTTTCTGCAATACCGTCGACAATTCGATTTTCCCGATGGGCTTCTCATTAATTCCATTTTTCTATGTGCTTTCGAGCCCAATAGGAATTTTACACATATAAATTAAGATTGAATTTTTCTTTGAACAATGCTGGATGTGTCTGCATGTTTTATTTTCGTCCGACTCTTCTAAAAGCCATATTTTGAATTGTGTGCGGAATTTTCGCCTTTACAGTCTTATGCATTGTTGTATTTTTCTATTTCTTTCAGATGAATCACATATCATCTATATTTCGAAGCGTCTTTGGAAATTAAAGAGAAATTGTATCTGTCCGACCATCAAGCGATGGCTGACAGTTATCACCAGCTTGGACTAATCTATAAAGATAACGGTGACTATCGAAAGGCAGTATCACTCCTAGAACAAGTTCTTACTATCCAAACTAACTATTTTTCATCTGATCATGAGGCTTCAATTCAACTTGTAAATGATTTAGAAGAGGCAAAAGCCGCTCTTGTTTAAATTCTGATTTATTCATTGAAACTAATCTAATCTGATCCAAAAAAATGTGTAAATATGCTATTTTTCTCTGTAGGAATATGCTTATTCAATATGAATTTCCTTCACTCTCAACTTTCCATCAAATCCATATTTTGAATCACATTGCACTTGATTTATTATTTTAGAAACTCCATTTTGAAATCAGTATGAAATAAACAACGACGAAAAAACATTGTAACTAACGATTATCATAATAGTAAAAGAAAAAAAGTTATTAAGTAGCAGATATTCTTAACTTCTTGTTACTTTTTTATAGTACAATAGAATTCAATTTGAGAAAGTTAATGAAAATATTTTATTTTATTTTTTTAAAAATCTATTATCTGTATTTTAGTTCATTCACAAAATCTATTACATATCTTGAAGGTCTTTCTAATGAAATTTTCGATTATCTTGATTTTTATCATGTATACAAGACATTTTTCACTCTTAATATACAATTTCAAAATCTTCATAATCATTCAATCAAACTCAATATTTCATCTATGTCTAAATCAACTTTTGAAGATTATTATACAAATTATATTATGCCTGATAAACAACGAATTAAATCTCTTCATTTATCAAATTCATTTATGATCGATTTAGTATTCAAACCTCGTCAACGGATCGGCCATTTGAGCTCTGGGATATCTCAATTGGACAGAAAACAGTGTAGTCTACAAATTCATTCTACTCAAGTGAGAAAGTTATCAGATAAAAGAAGTGATAGAAATCAAAAACTGAAGAAATATTACACTCCGGGAGGTGGTATTTTGGATTTTTCTCACCTGGTGCACGATATCCTAGGCTTATTTTCCTACAAGACATAGCTCTCATCAAGACACATCTTTTCTTACTAAATTATAAAAATAAAAAACCTGGGGAGCCAAGTTAGCATGGACGACATTGTAGACGATCCTATCTAGTGACCATTGACTCAACTTTCAGTGATATTATATATTTAGAAATTATAGAAATCGAGTTCAGATTCGTGCTCAGCTTAGAAAACTGGGTACGGAGCAGCTGTTTCAGAATAGATTTGGGATTGTATCTAGCGAGATTATGGTCATAAGTAACCTCATCGATCTATCAGAGATATATGATAGAGAGAGGTGTCAGTATTTTAATAATAATCTATCAATATAAATAGCTATCAAGTTCGAATTTTTTCCATTTGATAACTCTTTTTAGTAGCCATAAAACCATGCATCTAGAACACCACCAAACCGCTAGTCACCCGGGACATATTTAGGTACACTGGCCTCAGGATACAGATTTTCTGCATTTTGGGATCTTGTTTAGGCAACTTTCACTTAAAAAACTACGGATTAATTCAAAACTAATATCATATTCGAAATCAGCATTGCAAAATTGAGTCAATTCATATATATTTTAAATAATTCTGAGAAAAAAATTCCTGTACCCTCTCTTAGGGATCGCCTGATGAATAATGATATTCTTGCCGGATGCTTCTCATCTTCTTCTGTCAACCGAGATATTGATGAGACAATTCTGTGCACAAAATTTCAGCTCAATCGAATGTAATTGGGAAGAGTTATCGTGTAAATGAACGGTCGGGCACACTGACCGATTTTACAGTGTACTCACTTTTTGAATACACAAAAACGAAAAATGTTTTTCGTTTTTTCTCGACTTATAATTTTTTGATCTTCTCACAAGGATTTCTCGGTCCAGGCTCAGTAAAAATATTTATATTTTCTTTTGTTTGAAAGAGCGCATCGGGATGCAGGACACCACAAAGTTCCTTTTTTGGTTAAGCTTTTTTTATTAGGCGTGCCTACATAGATACTTATTTTTGGCGCGTTTTTTGATTCATTGAACTTGTGTTCCCGTTTTTCCACTAAAAAATTAAGAATTTAAAAAAATGTCCTGAAATGTGATAAAATCTAAAGTATATGATTAAATCATTTTCTGTGTCTTATGGTAAAAATTATAATGATAAGATAATATAAAGGATTTTTGCTTATTTTTAAATAATTACTTTCTCGATCTTTGTCTATATCGTCAAATGTAAAATATTGAATTATGGCCTCCGAATTTGATCTACATTTTTTCATAAAATGGATACTTATTTTTAAATTTATTAGCATTGTTTTGTTTTTACTGTTTGAAATATTTTCAATCAACAAAGAATATAGCTATTGCCGTAATTTGAACTTATTTTAAATACTAATCATCATCTGACTAATGAAATTAAAATCTAAGAATACTCCCAGGAAAAATATTTCTTATCATGATATGCTTGAAAGGTATATCAACGTCTTGCATGCCACTACAAATCCTATTTCTATCAAAAATTTGAGCTCATAGATAGCTGAGAATGATGCATAATCATTATGTTAATTTTAATCTGATTCAGTAATAAGAAAAATGTCATCATTGAATGAAAGTCAAGATCTTATTACATTGTTGAATAATTCATCAGATCTTATTAATCGTTATATATCAATTTTTATTTATATTTTTGGAATCATTGGTAATGTTCTTAATGTTCTTGTCTTGAGTCAACGATCTCTTCGTTCAAATCCATCAGCTATTTTTTTTCTTTTCTCATCAATTGCTGGCCTTATTGTTATAATTAGTGGACTTACAAGTCGAATGATGTCAGGTTATGCAGCTGATTTAACATCAACTATCGGATGGATTTGTAAACTTCGTAATGTTATACTATATAGCGCAAGAACAATCGTCTTATGGATGATTGTTTTCGCAACTATTGATCGATGGTTATCATCAAGTATTCATGCATATTTACGACAAATAAGTAGTATGAAAAATGTATGGCGAAGTATGTTTGTTGTTTTTCTATATACATGCTTTATCAATGCTCCTATAATTTATTGTTATGAAGCTAATTTAAGTGGAACTTTGCGTGGATGTTATGGTTCAACATATATTTGTAGTCTTATAACAGATTTAATCTATGCATTTGGTACAACATTATTTCCATTAATATTAATGATAATCTTTGGTTTATTAACCATTAAAAATGTACGTCATGTACGAAATCGTGTGAGTACTATCACTGGAATAGCATCGAGTCGTGAAAATAAGAGTACATCAACGAATACAAATAGACAATTACAATCAAAAAAAACCGATCGACAATTACTAAAAATGCTTCTTGTACAAGTTATTTTACAAATTCTATTTACATGTCCTCATGCAATTCAAAAACTTTATTCATCATTTACAGTTAGTTCACCATCTGGTTCATTAAAAAATGCTATCGAAAATTTAATTTTTAATTCATTAACTCTTCTTACATTTATAGCTAGTGGAATGCCATTTTATATTTATACATTAACTGGTGGAAGTGTATTTCGTAATGCATTATTCGATTTTATAAAAACAATTATTAGAAAAATTCAATGCAACTAATATCTTAAAACTTAAAGAATATTGAAAATAAAAAAAAAAAAAGTTGGAAAAAGTTTATAAATATTTAAGATTTAATTATTGTAACATCAATAATAGTTGATAATGCTAAATATTTTTCAGTCCATTGAATTTTAAAACAATTATTTATTTGATTATTTTTTGAAAGTAAAATTTCTTTATAATTATCAAGTTTTTCTCTTAAATTATTATTAGTTGGATCAATATAAATATATCCACGAATAGAAAGATGAGTTCGTTGAATTTGTTCTATAATTGGCCATGAATAATAAATTAATATATATAATATATCTTCATCCCAACGTGATGGACCAATATCAATATATAAATTTTTTACAATTGACATAGCAGAATATAATTGTTCAAAAAATGTCATTGTTGGATCACCAATTGAACATTTTATTTTAATAGTTTGAAGTTTTTCAAGAAAATATGAATTATATGTAAACCATAATTCAATATAATTAAGTATATATGTTGAACCAGATATTTCTAAAATTTTTAATTTTGGCATATGAGCTAAAAATATATTTGTTATTGAACGATGATCATAATAATCTTTAACATAAAGTATTTCAATATTACTTTGTTTATCTGAATAATAATTATGAATTTTAACAATATTTCGATATATTAATTTACATATACGTAAGGATTTAATATTAAGTATTGTTTCAACTATTGTTTGTGTCATTATACATTCCATTGAAAGATATTTAAGTGAAGAAAGTTTTTCAAGTGTTAAACAAATAAGATATTCTTGATTTAATCGTATTTTAATATTTAAAGAATGTAATCGAATAAATTTATCAACATTTGTATGAAGAAATCGAGGAATATATTGATTATAACCTTGAGTAATACCTTCTATATAAATAATACGATTACATACTCTATTCGATTCAAATAGAGTAGAAGAAAGTAAATTAGGATTTTTATCATTATCTTTTAATCGAACATGAAATAATAAATGATTAGATGAAAGTATATCATTAAAATAATTATTTAAATTACTAAAAGCTTGATAAAGATCATGTATTTCAAGATAATTAAATATACAAATCCATAATTCGATAGGTAAATATTCAGCACGTGTTTTCATCTTATCCTTAAGGTAATATATAAAATAAACGACAATCGTTTGTTCGATTATTCATCAAGGTAAACATACAAATGTGTGCATTAGACTAAAACGAAATAAAATAGAATTGTCAATTTTATTAGTTTTTTTTCTCGAATTCAAGATTAAATTCTACAAGATAAATTTAATAAAATTGATAAGTACGAAAACCGAAAAAAGAATGAATACATATGTCAATATGGATAGTCCGTAAACGGCAGTAAATCGATAAACAACGACGATTTGACATCCTCGTATACAAATATATTACGGTACGATCAAATACAGAGTACATACCGTTTTTTTTTGAAATTTTTGATGGTGGGTTTATAGAATATATTGAATAATTATTTGTGCGATGTAAATAAATAATTTTTTCTTTGTTTAAATTCATCTCAACATCGAAATGAATAGTAAGTATCTATTTTATTATTTTTAAATTATTTACAATATGCTATTTTATCATATCGAATGAATTGATACTGATTGATCTGATTGGATGACTAAATTCTTTTTTATCATACTGTTTTCATAAAGATTATATTAAAAAGTTATAGAATGGCATGTTTATGGCCGTTTATGCTTACTTTAAAGTATAAAACAGCTAACCGTATTATACCGGTAAATTTAATGAAAATGATCAGATATCATCCGTTTACGATATGGGTACAATACGGTACGTATATGCACCGTATAAATATCCCGTTTTCGGATTGTAAACGACACCATTTTGATAGGACTGGATATGCAACATTTGAAAATTAATCATTTTAAGGGTAGCTCCTCTCTCTTTTTTTGATCATTTCTAGATCTTAAACATAGTAAGGATGATCGGACTGAAATTGTTACTATAAGATAGAGCACACCAAATAACGAGACACGTATTCGAGGAAAAATATTTTGTAGAAAGTCTTCACAGGATTTTCCACAGAATCTAATACCTTGATACTGTATGATCCTATCAAATTTTGTCCGATTGGACTAAAGACTTTCTTGCAAATATCGACGACTATATCTCAGAGACAGCTTTGAGCTTATTCAAAAATTTTACTTTCTTTTTGTTTTATAAAAAAAACTGGTTTTCTAACCTTTATCAATCCTATATCTTCGGATGGGAAAGTCAAAAACGAAAACAGCTTAAACTAGCTTTGGCGGATGATTCTAAATTAGAAGATGCTTGTCCTTTCCACAAATAACCGCTATGCATGAAAAACTTGAAATAATTTTCAAAAGTCGAAAGTAGGTTTTTTAGCGATTCTATAAAGAATTTGTCATGGAGATTTCATTTTACTTCGTATTAGAGAGTGAAATTTTTGGCGTCCTAACTTCTCGTAAAAATTGAAAAGAAATTTTGAATAAATAGTTATCAGACATAATTTATAGGTTTGCTACAAAAATATTCTTTTAATATCGAATGAGATCGATGCTAATATTATTCAAGATTCTGTCTACTGAAAACTAAAGAAGTCAATAAGAATAAGGTTAAGAAGAACAGATGAAGGTACAATCATGGTTCATTCAATCTAGATTATCTGTTTTAAATAATGTTTGTATTGGAAATGAAAGTCAATTTTAAGTCCAAATAGTTGAATAAAAGAAAATTTCACATGTGTTTTATCATAGGAATATTTCAATTAAGACCAATATACTTGTTTAGAAAAGATATATTTGAGTTTGATAAAAATTTCGGAGATTTATTTCACAACGAAGGGTTGCGCACTGTAAGTTAGAGAGATTTACTATATTTGAATCAAATGAAAGCTCTCATTTGATTCGAATATGGTCATTCTCCATAGTTTACAGTACGCAATCCTCCCATGGCCAATAATAGAAAAAATATATTGATCTGAACTTTTACAAGCATATAGAAAAAGAGTCTAAAGAAAACAAATTTTCTATGAGATATTTTATTGAATTTTAGCATTGTAATGGGAATACTTTTATATTTTACTATTCATACTATTCATTTACATTGATTTACATAACACAAATAATCATTCAACCATAAAACCTTGTGATACTATCCAATCATATCTTTACTTACAAGGACAAAAATATTGTGATCATATGTACCATTAAACAAATACACATTTTAACACAACATACATATTTTATTCATGTCAGAAAAAATTAAACCATCATTACTTGCATTACCAGTGAAAGTTTTGTATCAAATTTTTGATGAACTTGATGATTATTGTCTGATATGTACAATCCCAAATATATGTAAATATTTTAATACTATTATCGACAATTACAATCGATACCAAGTAAATTTCTTTTCTATTCATATTTTTAAAATATCTAACCGATTACTAAGAATTTTCTACTCTGTTATTTAGACCAATATATATTACTAATCACTCTAAACTATTGAGATTAACTAAATAAACTAATTTATAAAAAAAAATTTTCTTATAATTAAGTATAATTCGTTCGGATGTGAGAATCTTACGTAATTCAAAGAAAATTATAATGAAAACAGTACATCTAATAACTTACGAACTCATATAGAATTCAATAATTTAAAATCTATTCAAATCATGTTAGATCTGAATCACAGTACACACAAGTATTTCTAAATCATATGAAACTTCCAGTACTTATAGAGCATAGTGAATTACTAAAATTTCATTAATAAATATAGATATATATCGAACATGACATTTTCTATGATATTTTAAGCATAATGAAAATTATCCATTTAAGATTCTTTTAAGTTAGAGGCATAAAGTATTAACTATATACACATATTATATAATTATATTCTGATTGTTCATGAACTTGGCCCCATTTTAGCTATAAAATATTGTGACTTTGTCAATAGTACTTGAAGGTACTGATCAAGTACTCAACTAGGTATTGTGGTACATGAGTTTTAGGTCTTGTATTGTGAAAATTGCAGTGTGTTAATGAACGAACCTAATTTTTTTCTTTTCAAGGAAATTTACAATATTTTTCGGTTCTATTCAGTTTAATATTTCCAATTCTAAAAACTCAGCCAGGTCAAATTTAAGGATATGACCAGACTCGAGTTGGTTGAATCTGCATAAGACTACTTCAGGAGATTATCCTCTCTCAATTTACGATCGAGATCAGCATGCTCTCGACCAGTAAATATAGAGCCGTGTATGAAAAAGAAAATGGCAAATGAACAGTTGCTACATAGAATGCGAGAAATCTAGAGTATCTATATAAGTACTTGTTGATTCAAAATACTGCTGCAGATACTCAATGCAGTACCCATCTGAGTAAAATTATTGAGACTTTTCGAAGTGCTTATATTGGGTATTTCGATGAGGCTTACTTAGTGCATGAATATCCTGAACTCAATACTTTCTCTAATATAGCAAGTCTGGGTTCGATCCAGTCCAAGTACATATATTCGAATTCAATCCAAAGACGTCTCCGTAGTTTCGAAGTCCAATTGAGCTCAATTTTAAAAAGTTTGAAGTCGAATCGTAACATTGGAATTGAGTTTGGTGTATATATATAAATAATGAAAATAACAGAAGAGCATAGTGCAACATCAAATGAATTGAGAACTTGGTCTTTAAAGTAATTGAAAAGTTTTATTTTTCATTAATGTTAATCAACAAGAATCTTCATTGATTACTTTAATGATCGTTTCTTTGTTGTCAGTTTCTTGACTAATTTGCCACATTTAAGAGTATTATACACATTTTGCATTCATCAAAACAACATAGATATCTTACGAAATTTTCAAGTGCTCTCGCTTTTTTTTGAATATGATATACAGTATAGAAATTTTTAAAATCTACTATATAACAACTCGTTAACCTATTCATTCATCGATATTTTAATATTTTCATATTTCATATAGACACTCACTGAGTTGTATATGTATGACAAGAATATCGATTCCCAAGAGATGCAACATCTTGGGAATACTTTGCGACAAAACAAAGTAATATTATCTCTTCTTCCCATTAACGTTTCCACTTCAATGACTCATTCACTATTTCCTACAGATACTCACAACACTGATAATCCATTCCACCTTTATTGGTAATCAAGGAGCAAAATATCTTGCTGATGCACTACAACAAAATACAGTAACAATTTCTTATTCTCTCTTTAGCTTTCTTACCCTATCTCTAATTTACTATTCTGTACAGACGCTCACTACATTAGATCTTCGTAACAATAGAATCGATGATGAAGGAGTAAGACATCTTGCCAATATTCTACAACAAAACAAAGTAATAATTAGTATTTCTTCATCTTCAATTTTCTGATCCTATCATCCATTCATTATTGCATATAATCAATCACTAAATTTCACTTTAGTTGCAATAATCTCAGTCCACAAGGGGCAGAATATCTTGCCGATGCTTTACAACAAAATACAGTAATATTATTTGATATTTTCTCATCCTATTCCTTACTCACTATGTAATATAGATACTTACCACACTAGACCTTCAAGACAATGACATCGGGCCACAAGAAGCACAATACATTGCCAATATGCTACAAAAAAATACAGTGCGATTATTCAACACTTTTCTCAACGTTTTTTTATCATATCTCTCAATCATTATATAATGTAGACACTCACTGAACTAAATTTCCATTTGAATATAATTGGTTCACAAGGAGCACAATATCTTGGTAAGGCACTACAACAAAACAAAGTAACATTCATCCTTCTCGCAACAACTTATTACTTGCTTACTATTTCACACAGACACTCACCATACTGGAACTCCATGGTAATGAAATCGGTGATCAAGGAGCAGAATATCTCGCCAATGGTCTACAACAAAACAAAGTAACATTGTCCTTTCACATTCTCCAGTCTTCTTATCTTAAAACTCACTCACTATGTTATATAGACATTTACGAAACTGGGTCTCACAAAGAACGACATAGGTAATCAAGGAATAAAACATCTTGCCAATGCTCTACAACAAAACACAGTAATATTATTCTATTTCTTTCCTAACTTCCTAATTCTCTTCTTCACTTTCTATTTCATGAAGACACTTGACATATTGGAACTCGATCATAATCAAATCGGTGATGCAGGAGCAGAATATCTTAGCAACGTTCTACAACAAAACAAAGTAATACTAAATTTTTCCTTGTTGCAAAATCTTCTCATCATATTTTGTATTGACTATTCTATATAGACACTCACGACATTGAAACTTTTTGACAATCAAATCGGCGATCAAGATGTAGAACATCTTGCTAATGCTCTACAACAAAATATAGTAATATTATTCTTATTTTGTGTGTCACTTTTTTATTGTATTATATATTCACAATTTTACACAGACACTCACAGCACTTGATCTTGGTCGCAATGTAATCGGACATCAAGGAGCAGAATATCTTGCTAATGCTCTACAAAAAAATAAAGTAACATTATCTTTCTGTTTCCTTCAACCTTCTTCTCACTCCATCACTCATTTACTATTTCATACAGACACTTACGGCACTGGGTCTCTATGACAATCAAATCGGTGATCAAGGAATGGAACATCTTGCAAGTGCTCTACAACAAAATATAGTAATATTATTTCATACTTTACTTAAATGTTCTTATTCTATCAATTATTCACTATATCATATAGACACTGACTATCCTAGACCTCCAAAGAAATCACATTGGTCCAGAAGGTGTACAACATCTTGCTAAAACACTACAAAAGAACAAAGTAGCATTCATCTTTTTCGTAATATTTTGTCACTTATTCACTATTTCATGTAGACACTCACCATATTGGAATTCTATGGTAATGAAATTGGTGATCAAGGAGCAAAATACATTGCCGAAGCTCTACAACACAATACAGTAACACAAAAGCATTGCTCTCCTAACTTTCTTATCCTATCACTTATTATTTCAAATAGACACTCATTTACATACACCTTGAAGGAAATGAAATTGGTCCGGAAGGAAAACAACATCTTGTTAATGTTCGACAAGAATTTGAAGTACCATAATCCCTTCCTTTCTTGACCTTCTCATTTTATTATTTACTCATTGTTGTACACAGACACTCTACGTAGATCCAGTCTGGAACGAAAGTGATTGTGATTGTCAAGATTCATAAGACATCAAGAAAATACTTAAAAATAATTTAAGACTGAACATTTCTTTTTAATTTTTGATGACAAATTTTCTTCTTATTTTAACATACATTAAAAATGAATATTTTTTTTCTTGAACATTAACTTTTCATGTTTGTTCTACTCAGCATCAGTGATGTGCTTATAGTATTGTGATCTTTTCGTTGTTTATCATTAAACCTGGTTACATCCATCTAGGTTCACCTGACTCTTAGAGAATTTCATTTTAATGTTATACGCCCACAACGTTAGATTAAATCGTATCTCTCTATAAATATCATATTCATGCAAATGTTATTAATTATTCAACAAAAGAGAATATCGATTGCTGAATATTTAGATATCATTAAAAACAGTGCAAAGCAGTTAGTTAGAATCAGGTTTTGAAGCTCTCTCTAAATGAATAGTCAAAACTTTTCCTTAACATACAACGGGCTTACTGTGAGTAAATTAAAAGTTTGTATCACGAAAAATAATTTCTGAAAATTTGTTAAAAGAGAAACCAACTAATTATTTTAGAGAGCAACAAAGTCACGTCCTACCAACTGATCTATACAAAAACATTCATAGTGTTTGGATTGACATAAAATTAACACGTTCGACCCGATATAGCCGACCGGTGGGCTACGCTATAGTTTAACGAGGAACTGTATAGAAAAGCATTTTCTTTTGCTTTTTTTTTCTAAGTAGGAAGCTAAGTAAAAGAAGCCAACTGTGTTGCTTTTAGTACTTTATTTGAGTTCTTTACTTCATAGCATCATGCTTATCATGAAAACAATCAGAACAGAAAGCTTTTACTTTCTTTGCTGCCGCACGGCTGTCTTCTTCTGACCATAGACCTTTCTTTTTCTTCGAGCTTGTGATCAGCGAGTTTGCGCTTCGAATGTCTTGCTGATTGTTGTCTTGGACCAGATTTTAGCTTTTCGGTTGGTATGCCAAGCAGTAAAAATCGGACAAGACTTTCATGAAACTGCAGAATGGTTACGCTGCTTTCCGTGTAGTTCTGTTTTTATCAGTGACTTCTTCTTGAGAACTGTCAGATTCAAGGTGCATTCTATCAAAATCCTCATTCAGAAAACTCACTTCAATAAGTGAGCTAACGCTATCTTCTCTATCAGTTTCTTCAAACGACATATAAACTGTTTTAAAATTTCGATCATATTTATACCCAAGACGATAGAGAGAAAATAATAAGAGAGATAAACGTTGGAAACTTCCTTCATTTTTTTCGCACAAGCTTGGTATAATATGAAAAATAACGAAAAAGTAACTTGAACGATTATTCAGTTGATCAGAAAAAAATGACTCATTATGTAGTGATATAAAGAAGAGAACGAAAATGAACATCCTGAAAAAAATTTTCTAAGAAAACTGAATCGAGTCGAGTGTGTTAAGTTTTAATAAAAAAACAGCTCAAAATGGAATATATCAAACTCTGTCTATATCTAATATTGAATTGTCGAAAAAAAGTTAAAAAATGATATATCTACAAAAACCATGTATAAATTCAATTCTTTTTGTATTATTTACTCAAAATATGTGAGATCGTCAATGTTTAGTAGAAAAAAAAATAATTAAAATATTCTTTTTTTTATTCTTATAAAATAAAACAGTTAGATAGTAAGAACAAGTTAATTGTGCAGTCTTTTTCAGAAAAAGCAATTATAAATTTAATTTTTTATCCTTTTCAGATTTAATAAAAAATTCAAACAAATTAGAAAAATGACGTTGCCAAACGATAAAGCTTCAAGTAGTTTTTACTAAAGATGTTTACATTTTTGCATTTTCATCTTCTTAAAGACATTAGCAAAGAATGCATCTAGTATAAAAGTTGTCATTATGATCTAATAGAATTTAATACTTCTTTTCCATTATTTGATAGTAGAGTAAAATTACGGAAATAATACATCATTTTTCCCAGTAGTTTCACATATACATGTGAAATATGCTTTTCTTAAATTGGGTAAATATTATTAAAACTATTTCTTGCTTCGATAACTTTTGTTTTCTTGTCTATTTGGACTTGTTCTTGTGTCTGCTTGAATAAATAATTATGCTTTATAATTATCTTTTACTATTTTGTATAAGAATTACTTTCATTTTATAAAAAATATATATACATAATACTGAGTTTTGTTAGAAAACAATGTTTTTTTTAAGAAATTATTTTCTCAATTTAAATCTTTTCGAACGAGATCCAAATAGCACTGAAATAGAAGATGAACAGAAGCTTTATTTAAATAAGATTGCTACTCGACTTTATCTTATCGTTCTCATTGTTATTCTAATTATTCTTGCTCTTTATTCTTGGTTAAGTATTCAAACAACAATGGTGACATTTGAACATCCTACTAAAGATCAATTTGAAATACTTCCTGTTGATGCACATTGTATATGTTCACAGACGGCTCTTTCATATGGTGAATTTACTTTTACTGAAGTTAATTTTCACCAAATCTGTTCAAGTGATTTTGTTTCTGATCGATGGATTAAAGCTATTAATTATGGATCAAATTCAACCTATTTTGCGTATTTGGATTTTCGTCTTTATGGTAGTGCTCAATTTCAAGCATTAGCTGCCTTTTGTCGTTTATCAAAATCTACTATTAAGCAAATTATTGCTTCGTTTGATACAAGTACATTATTAAGTCCAGAAGTATTATCTGAAAGTATTCTTCGATCAAAGAGTGAAGCAGCAATCAATCAATTTCAAGAGGCAGCACCAACTGATTTTAAATCTCAATTACAATTAGTGCGTGAAATAACAAAAGGAAATAAATTAATGTCTGGATTACTTACAAGTAGAACTATGAAATATCATGTTGATAATGGGAGAATATCCATGAGTGCCACTGCCATAAGGTACGGCAATAGTCTTAATAATCGCTCCTGTTATTGTGACAATGACATTGATTGTCTAATCGACTCAGGTATGTTTAGTTATTTCGGTACAAGTAATAACTACAATAACGTGCAGCAACTGATGAAAATACCCCAAATATCATCAGGTTGTCTACCAGTAAATTCAATTCTTCAGTCGACACTCGAATGTTTCTACAAACAAGCATGTGTAGATCAACTTATCGGATTTTTTCCAACAAACGAAAGATTTAATGCAATGAGCGCAACTGAGAAAAGTCGTTTTAGTGTGGATTCAACAGTGAAATCAATGGTTGATCTTTTAATGGTAGAAAACTGGATGACAAATGTCTTTTATGAAAAATATTATACTCAGTGTGCACCTTCTGCATGCACTTATCTCAAAACAGATCGACATAATTTATTATTTGTACTAACAAAACTTATCAGTTTATTAGGTGGTTTGACGCTTGTTCTCGGATTTGTCACACCAATTTTTGTTCAATTTATACAACGGCTATGGCGTCGCCAGCAAGGACCACGTATTCCTCGTAAGTAACGTATAGTTAAGTGGTGAGACCTCGTGCATGCTGCACGCCTTCCTTTTTTCTGTAAAGTATCACACGTGTGTTTTAATCTTGGTCCAATAATAGACAATAAGACACTTCACATTACTATATTCTTATTCCTATCCTGTGCACCCATATCTTCTACGAGCCTATCCCCATAGCCCTATTCCCTTTACCTCTATTCCTTATCTGCCTATCCTCCTATCCTCCGTGCCCTATTCTTTATCCCCTATCCTGAGTAGCCTTCGCACCTTTGACCTTTTACTCTCACCTATAAGTTCTGACCATTAACCTTTGACTCGGCAAAGACAGGCACTGAACATTATATAGAGATGTAATATAGAGATATAGAATCGTCTAGGGGTGTCAGGATTCGGGGTTCGCAAGGGTTCCGTTCCTGGGAACCCGAAACCTACTTCACAATCTATTTTTCTGCATTTCTGAAACACAAGGAAACCTTTCCATAGCTTTCTACAATCTTCTTATACAAAGTTGGCATGGGTTCCGGGTTTCCCGTTCCTAAGAACACAAAACTCAGGGCGTGTTCTTGTTCTTCAGAGCTCAGAATGCAATGTGAGTTCTTGCTCCTAAGATTGAGCCCACAACTACTTCTGAGAACTATTTAGAGTTCTAACATGCACACTTTGTTAGGTTGCTTTCGATAAATCTCTGGTGATACTTTCTGAACTCTTTTTCCAATGTAAGAAATACGAGTTGTCATTCAAAACGTTCAATTAGTAAAACGGTTGGTGCGATGCCTGATCATGATGTCATTACCAGAATTGAACAAAAGGATTATTGCGTATGTCAATTTTGCTTTTATTGTATACTATTTCTGAATATATTTCTTCGAAGGATAGGTTCAGTATTTTTGTGAAACACGATCTCAAATAGAGTGTTGAAGTGTTTAGGGGTAGAAATTTTCTTATTATGATCTCAGTTGAACAGTAATCAAATAGCATAGAAAAATAGAGCGAAAGACGGTCTATCTTTCCAAAAAAAAAAAAGCTCTTTAAACTTTCTATAAGAAAAAAAAGTACCTCCATCACTACTTTAGGGTTACCCTAAGTAATTGGGAGGAATTGAAAGAAAACGAAATATATTTGAAACGAATTGTAAGAAAATGAAGTGTAATTAGGTCGGTATTAGATGTTCTTTTTCACATCGATAATCATGTATGCATATACTAAGAGCGTTGCACCGTAAGAATTCCAGTAGGTTGGAACATTATACATTTATCACTCTTTTCTCCCATTGGAAAGGTAACGGCTGGCAAGAGACACTCCACTATGCTCTTTTGTAGCATTTTTCTATCGATACCCGATACATCCTTGCACAATAAGAAGCTGAGCAGACTCAACGCAGTTTCTCGGTCAAGTTCATTGTCTGAATTGACATTTTTCAGACATGTTATATCCATATAATTATCCAAATAGATGATATCAAAGTGCATTGATGGTTGTTCTTTTGTCAAGGTTTCCAAGGCATGTCGTAAATGATACATATTGCATTCGTGTGGCAAACTTATGTGTCGACCTAGACAAAGACGTAGAATCTGAGAAAGACCAGTAGGAGATTGATGAATGACAAGAAGTTTTCCTTGCACTTCCAATTTTTTGATGAGACGATCAAATGTCCATTCAAGTCGATCATACATGTAGTAGAGAACCCGAGCGCAAAGAATCAAGTTGAAAGATGATGGTTGAACTGTTTTCTCATATGATTCAAAGTCTATTTGTTCAAAGTTGAAACGAAAATGAGTAAGCGATGTGGCATTAATGGCCTTTTTTTTAAATATATCAAGTCTCTCTTTGTTTGGATCGATACCAACATAGTGAATGTTGAGTAAGGGAAAATGTTCTGCTATTATATTGAGCAAGGGCATATCAAGTTGACCATCACTACAACCAATAGATAAGATGCGGTAACTGTGTATTGTGCTCGAGATGAATGTATTTATATTGGTAGCAAAATAAGATGCAATGTCTGGTATTGCATCAAGCAACGAGATGTACAGAAGCGTTCCTTTTTGGTATAAGGCGTCGTGCACTGAAAGATCTGGTAGATCATTTGGTAAGAGAGTTGACGATTCAGTCATTTTATCGATGGTAAATGAAGAAACACAAATTATTTCGTTTTTCTATTTAAGAGCAGCGTTTTTTTTCTTTCTATCATAAAGATTAGGTGAAGTAGGCGAAACAAAGAATATCAAAAATAAATATTCTACATGTTAAATTTTTACATCTTATCATCTTTTTTAGAAACAAGCACGAAGATAAGGTACCAATGAAAACAATTTCGTTTCATGCACAATATGCTGACATTAGCCTGTCAACATCATCATATATATCTGTATATATGCGTTCTAGATAATAGTTCCCACACACAAAGTGATGATAGAGTAAAAACGATATATTGACATGCAGTATATTCTCGAACATCGATTCTTTCTCTCCATAGAATATTTTAACAATCGCATGTTTGCATCCAGTTTCGATTTTGTTTTTCACTATTATTTGGCACTCTCTGTATATATGATCCAACGAAGGATAAGAGTTTTAACTACTATCCATTTCAAAATAGAAGGCGAGTGATTGCAGGTTGAATAACTCGAGAATGATAACAGCTATTGAGGTCGGGTTTTTTTTGTTGCGTAGCCAAGATCGGGGCACGTAAGGATATGTAAAAAAAAAATTTTTCCCATAAGCCTGAGGGGGGGTTTCAGGCAAACCTTTGCAAGCCAGACATGCTAAAAGATAGAAGACATGATGGATTTTTGTTTTGGACAAATGCATTTGATGCGCAAGAGTCTTCTCTACATTTCTACGCAAACCGCAGCTATCTACGACGTTCCGTTCGAATGCTACAGCTCCTACAGCAAAACCTGTGAAAAACAAGGTTTTCGGCCCGAAAAGCATGCTTTTTTGTTCGATACATGTTCCCACACGATGCCTTTATAGGTTTTCCACATTGCTGCTCATCGTGGCAATGTTTGTTTTGCTCTACCGTAAAGTTTATTTTTGTCCATTGTCGAAATCGGCTTCGTTTCAGCCAATTTTGATCCTATTGCGCCTTCAATTTGACCCATTTTTTCATTTCCAAAGCGTTATTTTAGCTCATGATATTTGCGTGTGATTATCGACGCTTAAAATAAGGCGCGAAAGTGTGAAGAAACCTAAGTACTGTCTATTTACAGAAAAATTGTACAAATATCGAATGAAAAGTCTACATCTTCGTCGTCTATGTTGATATCAAAGTCAGACTCACCATGTTCGTCTTCACTGTCTAAATGTGGCTCTATATCTTCTTCGACAAAATCGTCGGTAGTGCGAAATTTCTCTTCGGCCTTTGGAGTGTGATCGGTAAATCGACGACTGGTTTCATCGTCGAGAGCAGCAACGTACTCTTCTCAAAAGGAGTGAATATCGCTTAGGCGAAAGTAAGTGTTGTGAGAGCCAATATAAGATGAAATTAAACAAAGAAAAGGTGGTGAAATGAATATGGAGAGTGAGAAGATGCTGGAAATAGAAGATGAACAAAGAGAACAGATAATGAAATAGGAGTTGGACAGAGTAACAGATGATGAAATACAGAAAAACAAAAAAAGTATGTTATCATATGTTCACATATGGTAAAAGAACAGAAACATATGTGCCATATATGAAGAACAGAAAAAATGTGAAGAACGAAAAGAAATATATGTAGAGAACGGAAAGAAACATGTAAATCTGTAGAGGATGATATATATCATCCTCTAACAGAATGCTCCTTAATCAGCAAACTTACTCTTATATAGTGTACATAATTTAGAGGAGAAAGACGTGCTATGCAAAATTAGTCTGATATTCAATTGTACATTGAAGGATGGAACGATCAGATTTCACTTACAACGCACAAGTTGTATTGTTTCAGGCGTAATTCAAGGCCCAATAGGCTCAAAATTAGCTGAAATGAAGCCGATTTCGACAATGGACAAAAATAAACTTTACGGTAGAGCAAAACAAACATTGCCACGATGAGCAGCAATGTGGAAAACCTATAAAGGCATCGTGTGGGAACATGTATCGAACAAAAAAGCATGCTTTTCGGGCCGAAAACCTTGTTTTTCACAGGTTTTGCTGTAGGAGCTGTAGCATTCGAACGGAACGTCGTAGATAGCTGCGGTTTGCGTAGAAATGTAGAGAAGACTCTTGCGCATCAAATGCATTTGTCCAAAACAAAAATCCATCATGTCTTCTATCTTTTAGCATGTCTGGCTTGCAAAGGTTTGCCTGAAACCCCCCCTCAGGCTTATGGGAAAAATTTTTTTTTTACATATCCTTACGTGCCCCGATCTTGGCTACGCAACAAAAAAAACCCGACCTCAATAGCTGTTATCATTCTCGAGTTATTCAACTTGCAATCACTCGCCTTCTATTTTGAAATGGATAGTAGTTATTTGTTACTGTCAGAAAAAAGGCCATGTACAATCATTTCTTGTTGTTTACTCCACTATGACAAGGCCGAAAGAAAAAGCGTCGACGTGAGGAATGTCGAAAAACGAAAATATTGAAAGTGTGTTTATTCCATCTCAATCACCTTCACTATTCGCATACGTTATAGCAAAACATATGCTGTACTTTTATGTTGTCAGAGTGTGTTTAACTTGTGTTGCTCACATTTTCAACATATTTTCTTTTGGTCTTTTAAAATCATGCCAATTGTAAAACTAACTGTATTACCTAGAACATTTTTTCTTCTCATAAAATCCGTGTGTAGCTTTTCAGTGATCATGTATTGATACATGTTTGTTCTTCCATACACAGAATGATACATATACAAGCAGTATAACAAAAAACATCTTGGTAAGAGAAGACATAGAATAAGGTGTAGTAGAGATGCGATTTCAGCAACTATATAGAGTCAGAAATATTAGGGAATAATTTCACGAAACCAATACAGGATTAAACATCATAGAGAATACCTTCAAGAAACGCATAGGCTGATATATAGCACAAAGCAATTTTAAGAAACAACATATATTCAGATATATCATCAATAGACGCGAGAGAATCGATAGTTAATCAAGAAAAACGTAATTACTCGGTGGCTACTCAGAAACGAGAACTCCTCTTGAATTTCTGGTTCTCGCGTGCCTAGGAATCCAGAACACAAACTGTCTTTCTGTAAAAGATCATATAAGAGTTTGCAAACATCTCATTGTACTTAAAATGTATAAAAGTAAATGGTAAGTGTATTGCCATTCCTAGGAAACGAAACACTATGGAATGAAGAAAACTGATATCCTCTTTCAAACACTGGAAAATATTGCGGACAGTTTTTCAATTATGATGACACAATAAAACATTTTCAGTATTGAATGTTGAAATAATGAAATTCGGAAAACATTAAATTCTCTGGAATTTTCAAAAATATACATGAGTATCATGTGTTTCTTGGCTGTGTACAGAACCGAAAAGTTTTAATACTAATTTATCGGTGTCATCATAATAAATAACTGAATATTCTCAAATTTTTCACTAGAAAAATTGAAAAAATTCGGAAACTGATTGTTATTTTTCAAGCGAGGGACACAGGATGTATTATAGAAAATGAAACCCTATATATGATCTCGAATTCTCAAGAACTGAAAATGTGTACAGAATTTTGCATTTCCAAATTCCTGAGGAACGAAACTGACACCCCTATGTCAAACCATGTAAACTATTGTATCTTTCGAAATACGTGGCTGAATGAATATTTAACGAATTGACAATGGTTAGTTGACGGTGAGAGACTGTTTAATTATTCTTCAGATTATTGGTGAATACTATCAAATTCAAGGTTGTATGGTTAGAAAAAGTGGACTCTCAAGCGTCTTTCTGTACAATTCATTTGAATCGATAGTCACCTTTTTTATGATTATTTATACGTCGATAAGACGTCTTGGAATTCACTCTTTCTAACAATGCAATCGTGAACTCGATAGTCTTCACTGATCAAAAGATGTTTAAAAAACTGGCATAAAGAAATTTTTTTCTCAATTTGGTTAGGGACTGACAATATCAAAAATCAAAATATTAGATTCACACAGCAACTTTCTTTAGCTATGTTAAAATTGAAGAAGCAGTGAAGACAAAGGAATATATAAATATCAGGAAGTGTAAAGAATGCATTCCTTTATCTATTCAATTCTCCATGAAGAAAGATGTAAAAAAATATCTTGTAAATTTTTTCGTAAAATTTAATCTTTCCTTTTCCAACGATTTAGTATCTGTACGTTTACGTCAACTAAAGATGCGTCTTCAAATAATAGTAATCGAACTGAATATTTTCAAGCATTATCCAAGTACTGCTCGACAGATTCGTTATCAGCGTTATGCTACTCGATTATATGTTTTATTTACTGTAATTTCACTCATTATCTTAAGTTTTTATTCATTAATGATAACTCAAGTGTCACGTTCTAATATTCTCAATCCAACTGAATCAGAATATATAGAACTTGAAAAACTTTATCCACACAGTCTATCATGTCCATGTACAACAATCTCAATATCTTATTCGACTTTTATTACTATTCAACCTGAGTATCATCAATTATGTTCAAGTGATTTCATTTCTTCTTATTGGATTAATTATATTAGTATAAATATAGGGGAAACATATCACCATCTAGATTATCGAGTTATTGGTCCCCTGCATTTTCAATCATTAGCTATGTTTTGTCAACAAACTCGACAAACAATTGAAAATGCTCTTGAAAAATTTCTTCAAACACAATTTGTAGGTTCAAAAGTTCTTTCTAAGGAAATAATTGAATCGGAAATGAATTCAACTATTCAAATTTGGCGATCTATGATTGCTAATCAATTTCAAAATACAATTGATTTAATTCGAGAAATCATTCAAGGAAATCATATAATGAATGATATCAATACTATTGTTGTATTCGATCTTGGAAAACTTCAAGCAATAATAAAATCTGTCAATAACTCCAATTGTTTATGTGCTTTAGCTCAATCATGTCAAATTCCTATACAATTTTATGATTATGATTCATCTAATGGTAATTTCATTCCACGTTTTGAAATACCAAATTTTTTTGTCGGCTGTTATCCTGTAGAAGCTTTGCTAACATCAACTTTGGAATGTTTTTACAATCAATCATGTATGTCTGAAATTGATCAGTATATATCTAATGGAAATTCTATTAATATTCCTATTCTTGATATAAATCGAAATCAACCAAATGAAACGATTGGATCAATTATTAATCGATTAATGGTCGATTCTTGGCTGCAAAATATCTCTTTTACTTCATATTATCAAGCTTGTGCTCCACTGTCATGTACATTTGAATATCAACATAGTCATGATATTTTCTTTGTTATTACAACTATCATTGGTGTTTTCGGTGGATTATCAACTGGATTCAAAATAATAATTTTAATTGGACTTCGACTAATTGAAAAAATCATAGATGGTCTTTTTCAACATGATTTTATGCATTTTATAAAAGTTTTATTTTATTGTACTAATGAAAACCAAATAATTCGTCGAATACATTTAATATTGGTGTTGATAACTTTGTATATTCTTTATGCATTTTCTGCTTTTAGCCCACAATTAAAAACTATCGAAATTAAAAATCCATCAATTTCTATATATCAAAATCTTCTTATACAATTTTTTGATTCATTACAATGTACTTGTTCACAAATATCAATTAAACATGAATTATTCTTTAATATTACACCTCGTTTTCATGAAATATGTTCGAGTGATTTTGTTAGTGAACGTTGGATTGCAAAACTTTATGGTGATGGTGATTTTATTAATCGATATGATCGAAGTCAATTTCAATATTCAGCCATTGGACAATTTCAATTACTTATTTCACTTTGTCAGCTATCTGAAAGAAGAGTAGAAGGTTCAATTATAGAATTAACTACAAATAATTTGATTAATAATCAACTCTTATCACCACATTCATTGGATGAATATATTCAAATGGTTACAAATAAATTTCAATTAACAATGCCTTATTTATTTCTTAATACTTTTTCTTTGATTCGCGAGACAATGCAAGCAAATCTGTTAATAAGTGCATTATCTACTAATTGGATCTTCACTACACCAGCCGATATAATTGATCAATTATTGGTACATACAGAAGTTCTTAGTTATCAAGGATGTAGTTGTGCATGGTCACCCAAATGCATTCAACCATCTGATGGTATGATGGCTGGTTGTTATCCTCTTGAAGCACTTTTACAATCAAGACTTCAATGTCTTTACGATCAGCAATGTATTGATCCAACAAATTCTTTCAAAGCTTTGAATATTACAAATCCTACACGATTTAAACTTAGTTCTACTATTGAATTAGTTTTAAATGATCTAATGGCTGAACAATATTCGAGTGATATATTTTACGAGAAATATTTTGCTGCATGTGCACCATCATCATGTATTTATTCGTATATTGATCAAAATAATTTAATTGAAGCAATAACAAATCTCATTTCACTCTATGGTGGTTTAGTGATTATCTGTCAAATTTTTGCTATAATCATTGTCAAACTATTTCGACGTTTAACAAGAAAAATTACTCCACAAATAGTCTAAACTCAGCTTTCATACTGAAGGAAAGTACACAAAAAAAAAATTTAACTTTGTCATTGTAAATGTTGTCTCAAAGCTTTTCTCATCGTGTCGAATGAATAAAAAGATAAATTAAAAATTTTCTAGGATATTTGTACAAAACAAATTGATATACTCAAATTTCTTCTATTAAGCCATCACTTTTAAGAGTAAGATTAAATATGAAAGATAACGACCACGACCCGTTTTGATCTAATTACAGACTTTTTCAAGTGACATACAACATTTGCATATAAGAATAGAAACAAAATATGGCATTTTCTAAACAAAAGATACTCAGCTCCATATAGTAGTCAAGCTAATTATGATTCAAGTTTCGCCCTCGTTTAAAGGACTCGTCGAATGATTTTTCTCTGTAGTATTTACTTAAATGATTCGAAGATCACAAACCAAATACTGCTACCAATAGGGTAGCTTACTGATCTGCGTGAGGATGATTTAGCGATGGTTTTCTAAAAATGAAATATCTCTTAGCAATCAATTCAAAAATGTTTCTCAATTAGAAATATTCAAATTTATGACTTATCAACTCCGATTTAATAAAAAGGTAGTATTGTTTTGGAAAATAAATGGTGAAAGCTTTGAAACACTCAAAAATACCACAGATATCTATTTTGCAATGTTGTTGCAGTTATTTATCGAGTGATTATTGAAAATAATCATTCATTTTTAAGGAGATCACAAGATTGAAGATTGTTTCGGCTTTAAAAAACTTTCAAAAACTACTTTCGGAGACTTTTGGTTTCAGTCATTTTGCTTCCAAAAATGGCTATATTCGCGACGGTTATTGAAAAATGAAAATGGAGTAAGTGATAATTGACCTAAAAGTTTTTCTTTAATATATGCTCTCGAAGCAATTATGTTATTCAATTTATTGCAACCATTTTATATTTATTCGATTATAACCAGTTATATAATGATTCTTATTACGCTATCAAATGATTTTCTTTATTTGTCAGTTTTTCATGATATTCACGAATATATACAAGAAAAAAATGAATACTTATTTTTAAAATGTTATCTAAGTTAATGAAAAAAATCAGAATCAGGTCCAGTTTTTACGATAAATAGTATGTCATTTATCTATTTTGATTTGAATTTTTTTAAATAATCAAGATTAATGCTTATGATCGATACGGTAAGAATTTTGTCGGATATTTTTTCCTAATTGGAAAAAAAACACTAAAGTTTACAATAAAATTAACTATTCTGCTTATATCTTAGAATATGTATAACTTATGTTAGAAGCAATTTGGGGTATCTCACTCCTATCTATGCCCTCTCCGAACATCATATACCGGACTGAAATACTTTCTTTACATCTACAGAGGTTCATTGTTTACACGGGTATTCATTCAAATAATGCATATTTTACAAGTCATTGAGATTCTCCAAAGATAATTCAATAGTAAAAGCCAGATGCTTCTTATCCCATGAGACAGAATTTATAATGATTAAAAATTTGATAAAGTATTACGTGAACGGTTCATACAACATCTATCAGAAGTTTGATATTAATACCTTATATATGTTCCAAGAGTATGATCTGGTTTGGATTGCATATCCCGAAGCAAAATACACAGTAACATAAATTTTTTTAATGAACATAATTTGAAGATGCACTGTGAATATATTTAAAAAGGTGACACGACAGTTGAGCGTTAGACAACAGAGCCTGTGTCGTATGATATTCCCTGTGTACTCTTAATTAAAAAAATTAATAAACTATATGTAAATTTCACAGTTGGATTCAGTAGCATACTTTTAATGGTATATACAACTCACTGGTAACTATTCAAGTTCGGTAGACCAGTGAGTTCTTTAAAAGGAATGGAAAAATATCTCAATATCTGATTCGTTATTTACTGGACGAATAAACTGCGCTGGTCGTGCTACTTTTGATGATATGGAATGTATTAGTTTAACCGATCATAATTATCCTTCTCTAATCTAGATGAAATATTATCGATGAAATTCAAATCAAAACTTAATGAACGTGCTGTAACATCGAATGATGCATCAACTGTAAGTAATTATACAACAGCATAACGTTCTATTGCACGTAAACGTAAAAAGAATGATACTCCATTACGCAATCCAACATCATTTGGGAATATAAAAATTCCTGATGAGTTAAACTTAATGAATATTGATAACCAATTTCTTTTATACAATAATCAACAAAGTGATAACAGAATTATTATATTTTCTTCAAGTGTAAATCTGAATCGACTTTCAAATTCAGATTATTGACACGCTGACGGTACTTTTAAGGTTAGTTTCATGTAGTTAGTGCATAATTGAAGAACATATTATTCAAATACATTTTTTTAATCATAGATTGCACCAAAACTGTTTTCTCAATTATATTCAATCCATGGATTTTTTTGTGGGCGATCAAGACCATTTGTATATGCATACCTTTCCGGTAAAACCAAAAATATTCATCATGAATTATTTGACGTCATATTACAATGTATTACTGAAAAATTATAAGCGATTACTATTAATTTTGAAAAAAGTTTTGAGAATGTTCTCGAACAAAAGCTACCCTCAACAGCAATCAATGCTTGTTTCTTCCACTTTGAACAAAGTTTGTGAGGTAAAATTCGAGTAAGGTTTGACGGACTGAATACATCTCTTAAAAGAATTTGCTTCTTTATCGTTTGTACCTAAAGCCATTGTTGTCGAAGAATTTGAAAAATTACATAAACAGTCACCTGCTATTATGGATGATTTATATCAATTATTTTTTGTGATTAGAATATTGACTTTTTTTCATGGAATTTACAGAATTTGTTGATTATTTCAAAGACAATTACATTGATCGAACACCAATGTAATGACTTGCCCAATCACAAAATCTACTTTAGTGTGTCGCTCTAATCCATATGTGTATTTGAGAAAATATGTGATACTTAATAAGATAGCAATTTGAATTGTGGAAAGTCGAATTGCGAATACAGTTGCAAAGAGATCAATTCTATAAGAAATATAGAATAATAATCATGTACGATAAAGAGAACAGGTATTATTCGACTGAAAGTACGGATAAGTTTAGAAGCTGATACGAAAGGAAGAAAATATGATGCATTTTTCTGGCAAATTTTATCAAAAAATTCCATAGATAATTGTAATAGCACACTTATAGTTTGTGATTAATTAAAATTACATTGCGAACGGAAGGAGCATTAATCTGAAATGAAATATTATGCAAATTTCTCTTTGAGATAATCCACCAAGTAGCAGTTACTCTGCCAAAAAGAATGAATTGGACACAGTGGAACGAGTGATTTCTTGAACAGATATGGAATTACAATTGTTGAAAAATATCTTACACTTAGTAACGTTTCTATACATGTTTCAGAACTTTGTTAATCTTTAAACGAAGATTTTTATCCATGAATTAATATATATTTTTATGCTCTATAACATATTCAAAATTCATTGATTTACTTAAAACGTAATGCTTTAAAAATGTGAAAAACAATGAGAAATATACATGCAAAACTTGAGTAAAAATAAAATGCAGAAGTTTGTAGTTCACATAAATCAGTGAAAAACAAATAAAAGTGGTATAGTTTTGTAGAGCAGACCTTGTTCTATCAGTTTATATACAACAAAAAATGAATCGAACATGGTTCTAGATTTCAAAAGGTCAACGAAAGAAAGATTTTTAAAGTAAAAATTGTCTGCGCAATCCGAAAACGTAAGGTATCTCTATCTCAAGAATGGCTCAATCAAACAGACTGATAGTTTAGAAGTGGTCTCAAGTTTGCATGCTCTGTCTAGCCCGATAGTAAAAATCAAAATTCAAAATTTTTGAGGATCCGGTCCATGCAGAAATCGCTTCTGCCAAACCTATTGGTACCGTTACATACTAGGATTTTTCTCGTTTCCACGTGCAATTATGTGGCCAAGTTTCCTCTATTTATGATTAAAACGGCAGATCTCTATCATGTTCCTAGGCAAAGTTATTCAAAAAAAAACAGTCACGATTCTTATATTTTAAAACCGATAGTAATTGCTCGGATATACATCCTCTTGCTGCTGTTGTCGCAGCTGTGCATGCTTCAATAATACTGTTGAGAGTTCATACACGAAGATTTTGATGATATTGTCGGACATTCTGTAAGATCATGTGATGTAGCTTTATGTGAACCTTAACAATTACATCACCTTGGTAGTTGTTATTTTTGATCACAATCATTATAACGATGAGGACCGATATGATGAAAATAAATTAGATGCAATTGTTTGCAATATTTAGCTATGTGTCCAAAACGAAAACGTGAATGACATTGTAGCGGAACGACTCTTTGTTTCGCTTGTTCTGTCGAAAAATGCATATGGGCAATTTGAAGACTTAATTTCGCAAATATATCTCGATTTCTGATTTAACCAGAAGTAATTTTAATAATTGTTCCTAGGTCCGTTTTTCTTTATTCATTAATTTTTCTACTTGATTAACTTGATATCCATTGCGATTAAGAGCATTTTGAATGTCATTAACGGACAATTTTTTGTCCACACTTTTTACAAATGCTTCTGCATCTATTTTTTGAAAACGTGTGATTGATAACTGTATAGAGAGAAGAATTTTGATGAACTTATTAAAGCAATTTTATTGGGATCTGCAAAAGAAAGTTTTACTAAATAAAAGTTATTTTTTTAAGCAAATGTTTTTGGTCGCTTGCTGAGATATTCTTTGATTCTTGGCTGTTTTTCTACTTCTGCACGATTTCGTTTTAACCATGGATAATTATCTAAGGAATTTTCATCAAATTGAAGTATATTTTGTCCCAAATCATAAAAGAACAAATCTGCCCATGTTAATTGATTTGAAACAAAAAAAGGACCACCATCACTATATAAATTAGCTAACGTTTGTAAATTTTGTAACTGTTTTGCTACATCTCCTTTTAGAAATTGGCCAATAGCTTGTTTTCTTTTTGCTTCATCGCGTTGTGAAACAATTGGTATATATTTTGACATTAATTCACTAAGCGTATCACAAATTGCATCGACTTTTGCTTGATCAAAATTATTTCTACCAGCCAATTGAAATTGTTTAGCAAGAAAACGAGCAATTGTTACTGACTGTGGTAATTTAATACCTTCAAATTCCAGAACAGGTATATGACCTAATGGTGTTTCATGTTTATGTGATGGCCATTCTTGGTATTCATATCGAATATCTTCATATTTTTGATTAGCAGCAGCAAATATTAAACGAGATACTTCAGCTCGACCACGACCATTAAAATAGGTAAGTTTATACGTTGACATTGATATCTCTATGTAAAGATTAGTTTTTTAAAGAAAAGACTAAAAATACGAGTGAGCTCTGTCGGTCCGCAATCATTTATATATGCATACCATTTACCTTTGTTTTTTGCTTTGTCATTAAGCACATACACAACCAAAGAAATAGCAAATCATGATGATAATGTACTTTTTTGTTTTACTGATTAAAAACACCGACGTGTCAAAATTCTTTTTCGATGCGATGGTGTTAGATTAATTAAATCTCTCTCTCTCTCTCTGATGCATTGTGTCGGAAAAATCAGCTGTATTTAAAATCTATCGTCATTATAGCTATTAGAAGAAAAATCATGTGTGATGAACATATTGCATTTGAATTACAGAACACAAAATATTTCTCTTGCGTTCTATCCCATGTCGTCAAAATCGCGGCACTTTTGGCGATTAATCGGCGATTTTCGCTCAACTTTTACACCGGTAATATTATGAGCAAATCACATGATATCGCTCATCTTTTCATGTTATTGTATCCGTAGCTCTATCTGCTCTTGTACTTAAGCTTTTTGGCTCTGTTATTCGCTCTTTTTCTATCGATTATTTTTTTTACCTGTCAATTTGATTCTCTTTTGGGAGAAGAAACATGAAGAAAATGAACTTGAATAGGCTCTACGATAGCCTATCTGACGTCATCTTTCGATTTTAGTAAAGTCTTATCGTTTTTGATAAATCTTGATTTTGTTGAAAAAACTGACAAAAAATCGTCAGTTTTGGCGATTAATCGCACGATTAATCGGGCGATTTTTTCGCGATTAATCGCCGATTTTCACGCGATTTTGATGACATGGGATATGTCTTCTACAACATGATATTCAAGATTGAAAAGGTTAAGTAAGAAAAAATTTTGTGCATGTCGATCATTATTGAAGTAGTATTTCTTATATTTTCAATGAAAAGCAATAGAAAACACATCGTTTTCAGCCGGGTTCTATCAGAAAATGCGAGGATTTTGAAAAATATCAAAGAAGTACAAAAAAAAAGGAGATAAAAATGTCACAATATTTATTATTTAGTATGATGTTCTTGGTCGATGTCTAAGGTATTCGTTGATTCCAGGTTGTTTTGCAACTTCTGCACGATTTTGTTTTAACCATGGATAATTATCTAAACAATTTGGATCTAATTGAAGAATATTTTCTCCTGCAGTATAAAAGAGTAAATCTGCCCATGTTAATTGATTTCCAAGGAAAAAAGGACCACGAGTACCATATTCTCTGGCTAAAATTTGAAGATTTTCTAAATGTTCAGGTAATTGTTCATTGAGAAATACTTCTGTGAGTTTTTCTCGTTTTATTTGATTTTCTTCCCAACAAGTTGGGATATAATTGCTTAGTAAATCTTTAATTGTATCAACAACAGCATCGACTTGTGCTTCTTCCAAATTGTTTCTACCAGCTAACTGAAACTGTTTGGCAAGAAAACGAGCAATAGCTTTTGATTCTGGTAATTTAATTCCATTGTATTCAAGAACAGGTAATTCACCTAGAGGTGTTTTATTTTGATAGAGTGACCATTGATAATTATTGTAACGAATATCTTCATATCGTTGACCAGCTGCAGCAAATATTAAACGAGACACTTCAGCTTGGCCGCGAGCATTAAAATAATGAAGTTTGTATGTTGACATAACGATTTATTTTTTTATTGAAAAGAGCAGGAAGAAAAAGAATAACTCGCATATGGGAATGAAGGGATTTAAATGTGTGCTATTTGCCTCGTCATCATGCACGAGCAACTGATACCTGCGAAGAAAAAATGCAAATTAGTGATGACAATGCAGATTCTCATTTTTCATAAAACATAGATTATTAAAATATTTGAACAACGAACTTTTCCTTTAAATGATTAAAACTAATGCTGGTTAATGAAAAGGTGATAGAATATATAGTCTCAAAGATCATTTATCGGATGTTACAAAGCAAATGAAAAAGAAAAGTATCACAATTTTCATACTGTTTCAATCCTTTTTTATTATATGAATTTTCGAAGAAGACAACTAATCTCAAGTAGATAAAAGAAAGAGTATGGAATAGTCTCTATTTTCCTAAAACTTCGATACTTGGGTTCATTCTTTCCAAAGTTGTGCAAGATTTTTTATGAACATCTGTAAAAGAAAAAATAAGAAGTGAATGATACCAGAACACATAAAGTTTGATACTTTCCTTTTAACTTTTCCTACTGATCGATCATTAATTACTTTACTAACCACAAAGATGATAATCTTTTTTTGGTAAACTTTATTGATTATTTAAAACTAGAATAATTGCAAAAGTTGACAATATTTATTTTAAATGCTACAGTTAAATTACTTGACGAACACAGAGTTGATAGGTATTTGAAAATATACATTTCAATTCTGCTCGAAAAAATTATTGAGACATATATATTTGTATAACAACTAATGCTATTGTCAACAAAATACCAAGAAAAGATTAATAGTAAAATCAAGAAATTTACATACGACAAAAGCAATAATTTCCACTAATAACATACGAATCGGTTGTTGATCTTTTAATCGAAGAGTCAGGTGGTCTACCTGTTCCTACGTTTCTATCATTCGCCGAAGTAGAAGGATGTCTTACACAACGTATTTCATGAATATTTTTCACAGTCAAAAATCCAAATATAGTCATTCATAGAGTTGGAAGGATTCCATTAACTATAAATGCATGATAGGCTATTAGTGAAGTATGTAAACCTGGTTGACAGTGACAGACAAAACCATCTGTACCAAGTTGTAGGATTTGCGTGTAGATTAACGAATCACTTTCTAAAACTATCCAAAGCAAGCCAATTCCAATTATGCATAGAGCAATGAAATGACGTGTACTACGCTGCGGTGTTCCAGCATTTGGTGAAGTGATTAAAGAGACGTGGTCCTATTCTGTAATTCTGAAAGTTTCATTAGAATTCTAGAATTATTTATTTCACACACAAATTTGTTATCGAAATTTCAGCCAAAAATCGAAAGGACTCTATCGAATAAGATCGACCTCTTTGTTGTGAGAAACTATCTGTGGGGTTTTATAGAGATTTTTTTTCTGCATCGGTTGGTATATAAATTATAGTGTAATTATTTTGTTTTTACGGATATTTTTGGAATATACTTGCATTGTGGTGCTTGATTGACCTTGTTCCAATGTGGTCTCAATATTTGAGAAATACATTACACAGAAATTTTTTCTACCTAGTTTTGCAGAGAAAAGCATGCGCTACAAAACTGTATATTGTATACATCCAATAGAAGTAATTTCAACAAAATCAATGGTCAATTTTCGTTGGCAAACGTCACTTTGCTGTTTAGATCATATCAGTGCGCCAACCGCCATTCTGGAGAACCTTGTGAAATTCATGTCAAATCTCCTCAGAAACTGCGCCTAGTCAGCCTCTGCCATAAGCCAAAATTTCAGCTTCAAAATCAAAAAGTGTCATATCTCAAATTGTATAACATTGAGCTAGATCCGCCATCCCCAGATCTATTCCCGAGCTTTTTTTGAATCCTAATACTACAAAAACGAAGTTATATTTTAAATCTGATCTCTGATTTTTGTTCAGTATTGAAATCTGAGTTAGGGAAATTATTTTAAGAGCATCGCCATATGAATATGTCAACGATATTTTCAACAACCTACTTGTTTCATATGAGTTTTTCGATGTTTGCTTGTTTATGCTCTATGTTACAATCTTTTATAAGACGCCAATATTCAATTTTATGGACCGGAAAGCGAGTAACTCATACGACTACTTTCAAAGTAAGATATTACTTTATGTAATAAAATTATTAAATTCGAAAAATGTGTTGCCGAAATTGATCGGTGCGTGTGAGTGGTTTTCATTCCAAGTGGCAAGCATAGCCAAGATACCATAGGACAATTTGTGAGCGTGCGTCCTGTCGGATCGTTCTGGTGACTAACTGATACGATACGATAATAAATAGTGATAATGGATACTTAGAGCAATCCAAAAGCAGTGTTGTCAAGGTCTTCATTTCTTATAATAAGCAAATAGAAAATCTTTCATTATAATTAAATAGAGTGAAAGATACTCTATCGAAATACAGAAAATGAGAAGTAGTGTTTTTCTATACATTTTAACTTTAACTTAAATAAATTTTATGTTAAGCACGATGACATATTAGTGTTTACTCAAGAGAAATACAAATATAAAATTTTTCTTAGCTTATTTTTTTGTTACAGTTGACAGAAAGAATTTTTTTTGGATAAAAATTTAATATATATTTCTATGCAAATTAATTCAATAAAATATAAAAAATAAGGACATATTCATGTATTGAAATTGAAATTCTGCACTAATGTCATATGATATTAAAAATAATAAGAATTTGTCTTCTTTCTTCATGACATGCCTTATGGTATAGTAAAAAAGACGGCTTTGGATTATTTTTAATCCGATTTAGTTCAACAACACAAAACTCATTGAATATAGTCATTCCTTAATGATTCCGTTAACAAGAATATATTCTAAACATATATAAACAACAGAAGAACTGATAAAGCATGCAATAATTAAATGTTTCCTTTACAAACTTTTTCTTCATCAATAAATTAATCTTACAAAATCTAAACATTTTTGTGTCGTTGGATAATCGTTATAAACAGATTATCATTAAGAAAAAACAAATTTCGATAATAGACTATTATCATTATGTGATTATATGTCACAAACAGACAAACGACTAAACTTAAATACCCAAGAAATAAGTTTTGACCGACATTAAAAGTCATATTTTTATTATTATGTTTTCTCTTCAATAATCATTACAAACTTATTCAGTACAAAATAAAAATATGTCATCATCGAATACAAGTTTAAATCTTATTGCAACGTTGAATACAACATCAACTCTTCTCAATCGTTATGTACCTATTTTCATCTGTATATTTGGTACAATTGGAAATATTCTTAATGTTCTTGTTTTAATTCAACGAACTCTTCGGTCAAATCCATCAGCCATTTTTTTTCTTACATCATCAATAGCTGGTATTATTGTTATTATCAGTGGACTTACAAGTCGCATGTTATCAGGTTATGGTGCAGATCTTACTCTTACTATTGGATGGATTTGTAAAATTCGAAATGTTACTCTATACGGATCAAGAACAATTGTTTTATGGATGATTGTTTTAGCAACAATTGATCGATGGTTATCATCAAGTACTATTGTCAATTTACGACAAATGAGTAACTTAAAAAATACTCAACGAAGTATTATTTTTATTCTTATTTGTTCATGTCTTCTTAATGCTCCAATAATTTATTGTTACGAAGCTAATCTAAGTGGAACTTTACGTGGATGTTATGGTTCAACATATATTTGTCGTATTAAGGTGCACGCAAGGCAAATTTGAAGTAAAAAAAAAATTTCGCTTT
>JAJEKB010001426.1:892496-949134 GCA_022393335.1 Macrotrachela quadricornifera | reverse complement strand
AGAGAGAGAGAGAGAGAGAGAGAGAGAGAGAGAGAGAGAGAGAGAGAGACTCGTATTTATTATAAAATAAAATTTTTACATACGTTATAAATATAGAAGTTTCATTATTTTTCAAAATTTGTGAATGAATACTATTATTGAGTATCAGTATGGAGAGATACAAAGCGGAAATAACAAACACAAACACTTCATTTCTTTTTTCATTTGTTTTAACTGTATCCAACAACGTATCATATGACATTATTATTCTCTCAGGTTTAGTTTATTTTTTATTAAATTAATTCTTTAAAAATAAAAAAAAAGAATAATTCTAATAGACATCAATTGATTATAATACAAGTACATTTGATTATCAAAATGATATTATTATTCCAACAGATGAACTTGTCTTTAATGATACTTTTTCAATATTACCGAATTATAATTCTTGTTATCCAAATTGTCACTTATTGGTTAGACCAAATCATTTAGATGCTTCTTATATTACTGAACTTATATGTTCGGTTGTTGCTATTATCTCTATTATAATAATTCTTGTACTTATTTTTCTTCGTCATTCAAAAAAACAACAAAAGAAAGAAAAACATAGTTTACAGGTAAATAAAATATTTTTAGATTTTATAAATAATTGTTTCTATTTAAAAAGATTTTTTCTTTTAGATTGAAAAAACATATGCCCATCCATTTGAAGAAATTCTTATGGTTGATGATGAACCTCAATCAATTCAATTACTTCAAGTGGAATCAATAACCCATGCTAATTGATACATATTCAAAGGTGACTACACAGATTTCACGCAGAAATGAGATATATCTGTATTTAGAAAGAAAGACTTTCACTCTTTAATCATCTATCTATTATCAAGTTCTATTGTGGAACATTCAGATATTAAACAATAGCGCTACCTATTGATATGTATATATATCAATTTATCAAACGGAACTTAATAATACCTAGATCATTATATAGGAAAGATCTTTCTTTATAAATCTATGTGTCCCGTTCTCAAATCAAATTTTACTGTACAATTGCTAATCGTCCTGTATTCTTTAATCAATATTTTATTAGAATGATTATCATCTGATCTTTCATTTTTTGTATATAATCATGAGATATTTTTTAGTCTTTATTCTATATAACAATATCAGGCAGAATATCTGTGTTTTTAATAATTGAAATATATTAATCGAAAGATAAATTTGAATATAATTAGAACAAAAATGTAGGACCAGAATTGTGACTATCTTGTTTAACATTAACCTATTGTCAATGAGAAGAGAATGACGAAATAATATCATACTTAGATTCAAGATATAAGAATAAATACTCAACAATAGTGCAATTCGATTGATGACTAACTTATGAGTTCGTATTGTATAATCATCTAGGTTTGGTTTGCATGATTGTGCCGTTTCAATTTGAGACTTCTTTGTGTAATATTTGAACTGATGTTCTATAAATATATTGATTTTTATATGACAGGTAATGCATAGATCTTTTTTTATCAGAAGGTAACGCTTGAAATTTTCTACAAAACTATATTCCTTTGATTGTAGTCCAGGTCTTAATCTTGAGATTGACTTATTCGTTCAAAGCGTAGTAGTTCGAATCTATTAAGGCTTTTCGAGATTTTGATGGAACTTTACCAAAGGTTATTGGGGACGGGAAGTCCAAATCCGATATCGAATTTTCAATTTGACCTTTCCATTGGCTAGAAAGTCGACCAATCAGATACGAGCTTTTTTATTCGAAGATTTTTCGCAATTTTGACGAAACTTTACTATTGGTTATCGAGTGGCAGGAATCCGAATTTGAGATGGAATTTTCGATCGGATCCTCCAACTAGCTGGAAAACCGATCAATCAGATACCAGCTTCTGTATTATAAGGCTTTTCGACTTTTTGATCATACTTTGCTATTCACGTTTCTCAAGGAATGGGTTATGTCAGTGACCACATCTTTAAAGTTTTTGTGCGTGTCTGAGCCAATCAGAATCAAATGTGCGCTAAATCAATGATAGTTTAGCGATAAATACTTTAGAAGTTGATCGAAGGTAATTGAGAGTAGTAACTTAATGTTTGCGCGTTTACTCGCAGCGTAGTACTTGAAATATACGCTAGAGCAAAAAGACATTTCCTGCTACCTCTACGTCCTCAACTGCTATATTATGGAAGTATTCCTGATCGTCAACAGCCAAAAGACCTAGTGGATCGCTTCGATCCACGTTACTGGTATGATTAGATCCAAAAAAGTGACGACACATAAAAACCTGTAAAAAGTAACGAGTTGGATATAACCAATGTTCACACCTTGCGTTTCATTTTTTATTACTTACTTCGCTCTATTAAGGAACCAAAAGATGCAGCATGGAATGCTCTACGACTTACAAAAAACAAATTATAAAAGAGGAAATAAGAAGAAAAAAGACATTATTTTCATAAGGTCGAAAATTTGACTGCTCAAAGTTTTGTCCATTTTGAAAACAAAAGGTACAACTATAAAACAAGCAGTCTTACATAATTTGTAGAGCTTTCTACGCTGTATCTATTGATATATTTTGTTTTTCTAATATGGCAAGGTAAGAGATAAAAAATGAGATGCAAAGCATAACCACTATCTTTTGATAAAAAAAAGATTAATAGAAGAGAAATTTTGAGAATATTAACAGTCTAATTCTTAATGCGCCACCCGTTAATCTATAAAGAATTTTTTAAAGTTCAAGAATATTTATTTATTAAAAAAAACAATTGAATTAAATTATTTTATTAAATAATTTAACATATTTTATTTCAATGGCTTGTTTAGCTTTAACATTAATTTCCCATTGTATATTATGTTTTTTGTTAGCAGTAGCATATCCATTAGTTTTAATTATATTTTTTTTTGGTGTAATTGAAAAGCTATTAAATTTTCCTAAAATTGCTAAATTAATAACAATAACAATATCTTCGGATTTATAATTCATAATTGATATTTTTCCATCAATATGATCTGTCTGATATCTAACACGTGAAATAGTAACCGTAGATTGATTTGCATTTGTTACTTTTTCATCTAGTTGTACGCGAACATCAAGTGCTTTAGTTAAATTAACAAAAGCTGTTGATCCCTTTAATGTATATGTTAATGTATCTTGACCAATAAATTGTTGTTCTTCTTGTCCTTTTGTTATTACAATAGGTGCTGTTGTCCAAACAAAATTTGATTGATTTTCAAATTCAACACTATGCCAAACCTAAAATAAAAAATTATTTCTTTTTATAATTAAAAATAAAAATTTTCTAACCTCTTCAAATTGTTTGTTTTCATCATGTCCAGAATTTATATATCCCAAATAAGAATCTTCATTTTGTAATAAATCAATTTTACAATGATAAACATCTTTATATGGAATTTCAACATCAAATATTGGTAACATAAGACGTTCTTTTTTTTGTAATAAAACATTTTTAAATTCATATAAGTGAAGATCATCAGTATCTGTATCTTGTTGGTTTTGATCAGGACCATAATTATTACCAGATCTTATCATTGACCTAACTATTTGTTGCCTCATTATTGAATTAGACGTAATACTTGCATTATTATTATAATTTCTATTTCTATTTTCATTTTCACATTGTTTTAATCGTTCAAGAAATTGTGTAACATTTTCTCCACTAATCATAGGATCAATAACTGAAGCAAATTTTGATATATTTGGAAAGCCAACAATACAATATAAATTATTAACATTCATATTTTCAATATCATTTAAAATAACAGCTTTTGATAAAAGACGAAGTTTTTTTGTAGAATTATCATTTGAATTTAAAATAATTAAACTATAATAAAAAAGAGAGAGAAAAAAAGAATTCATTTAATAATAATTATTAATGATCTTACTTGTATGAAGGTGCCCATGTTATACCGAGTGCAAGGTATTTCATTAAACCCATATCAATTGAATCGGATTTATTTATATAATTAATTGATAAACAATTTTTGAATACTTTATGTTGATATGTTGTTTTAAGTTTTACACTTCGAATAGATTGAATATTTGATAAAGATAATGCTAATAAACCATTATCATTTGTTTCAAATAAAACTAAATCACCAGATTGAATAGCAGGTAAACAACTAACCGTTTGATGTGAAACTATATTAAACAAATTGTTATGTTGACGAAGTTAGTCTCAAATTTGAGTAAATCTTGCTCTGATTTGAGTAAATCTTGCTCTGATTTGACTGAAAACTTGTTTCATATACAACTCTACGAGTTCTATTCAATGATATGTTCAGATTATGATTTTTTTGAGTGATATTTCATCATAGTTTGAACTACAGAAAATCTAAGCGTACCATTCAATAGAGTTCGTCACGTTGTACTTGTAATGAGTTCCTAGACGAATCGAGAACTGTCCTTATCTATGTGATTACTTACTCGACGCTGAACCAATTCTAGATGTTATTGATTGATTATCTGAAATATTTGTATCATCATCTTCAGATAATTCTTGACCTCGTTTAACAGATATTATTTTTCCAGATATCCACTCTTTACTTCGAGATATACTATCTGTTATAAGTAATTCAACATTTTCATTTATATTAGCTACAATTAAATCTTGAATATTCAAACATTCTTTATCAACAAATTTCGATGATCTTTGTGTACGAATAGAATTAATTGAAGCTAAACAAATAAATTTAATATTAGAAATATAAGTAAAGAATATATTTTACTATTATCTGATAATGGTTGTATCCAAAATGTTCCATGTACAGGATTTGATGGTGGATCAAATATTTCAACAGGCGTATCATTATTAGTTTTATTTGGTGGAAATTCAAATGTTTTAGTAATCATTCCATAACCATTTTTGAATAAATATGCATTTGATGAATGTGCTATAACATTACCAGCAGTAGTATCCATTTTGTTTGAATAATAAAAATTTTCAACTGAGATTATTATAAAAAATGTACATATATATATATAGTGAATATTTCTTTATATTGTGCAATATTTTTGCATAAATGTTGTTGTGACTTGGAAGAGAACATTTTTTTTGCTTGATGAATTTCTTTCGCAATTCATTCAATGTGTATTTGAGAACAAATAAGCAAAAAAACGTCATTCTATTCCACGTAGTTCATGTTGATGATTATTCATTCTTTTGAATAAAATGTGGTTTTTAATCATTAACACTGGAAGCACCAGCAGTTATTTTTAACTGTTTTGAAAAATTAAACAACAGAATTTTTTGTTATAGTTACAATTTTTTTATTTTTTTTATTTAAAAAATAAAGAATAGAATTAAATAAAATATTTTTAATGTAAATCTAAAATTAGAATATATTCCTAATAAAAGATAAGACTCTCCAAACATATGATATTCATGAAGCACCAACAGTTTTTTTTAACTGTTTCTATACAAATTATATAATGTTATGCACTCGATGATTTATAAATGTATATACTCTTGATGTTTGTGAATCTAGCTGTGCGTGAGTTCAATATCTTTATTGAGACGAACGACACAATAAGAGAAAAACAAAAGAAGAGAACAGAAATAACACTAACAATATAACTAGGGAGAGAAGGAAAAATTGCATTTTATTCGTCAACTGTGACAACGCCAAAGAAAACATATTGCCAAATTAGGCTATGCAACAGTAACCAATCAATTGGAGTTTGCCAGTTGTGTCATTTAAAAAGTTGTGGAAAATGTACAGCATAAAAAACAAGGATAATAGTAATAACTTGCAAACAATGCAAAAATGAGAACAATACTGTTATGCCCTGCATCTTATTCAGAGACAGTGCATAAGAACGATCATCACTATGATAGTATATGCGTTATATTCTCTTTCGTTCTGCTTTATATTTTCTTTTCTGTTTTTCTTACATATGTATTATCTTCTCTTGTCATTCACTCTATCGATAGGATTTTTTCCTTCTATTCTTCTTGTACAGGTATTTTCCCTCTCTTGTCACTTTCTCGATTGAAAGGTATTTTTCTATCTACTATATATGAGGGATTAGTCCTCTCTCTTCAGTATCTTAGTTATCATATTATTACATGGGATTTTCCTGTTGTCCCATGTGAAAAATTTTTGGGATTAAACGCGTTTGTAAACGCATCCGAACCGCGTTTAAAACGTATACAATAAACGCAGTGAACGCGTCAGAACTGAAACGTTTGACGCGTCCTGACGCGTTTACAGAATGCATCTCAGATGCGTTCAAACGCGTTTCTTTTCTTGAACGCGTCCAAACGCGTTTATTTTTTTTTGGAAAAAAAATCTGATTCCATCCTCGCAGATTTGATCTAGGTTGTCGTCATTTTCACATCATGATCATCTCTTGCACGAGGTATCGTCTATAAGATTTATTTAATTTTTATATATACATTTAGATTGTGCGACCAGTGAGACTAGAACATAAGACGTCAGATTAGAACTCTACTTACTTGAACCAATGAACCATGTTAACATATTTATACATAAGTTAGATTTCTCTTTTAATAAGATAACCTTTTAGAACTTATTTCAAATGAAATCAGATGTATAAAATATCATAAATCTCCTTCAATATTTGTTAATAATTTATATCTCTGATTTTCGAACGATAAAATGTAGACTTTTTGATTGAAGATAATAAGACAAATGAAAATAGATTATAGTTCTTTAAGAAGGATAAATTAGTCTCGTTGAAAAGAAAAATAGTTTAATAAAATATTAGAAAATATTTTTATTTCTAAAACTAATAATTATATAATTCTGCTTCTTAGTTTCATTTTTCTCGATGAATTTTTAAACATTCTTATTTGTTATTTTCTCAAACAATAATTTGAATCAACTGCTCGAGGTTGACTCGTACTCCTGAATAATCATTATTTTTCGTTTTATTTTATGTCTGAAAATTTTATTTTTCAACTAGAATATCTTTGATAGAAAAGCCTTCTATTGAACAGAACTAAAAGCTTATTCTGCAATAGAAGATGATTTCTAATCTAAGAAATGTAATGGTTTCGTTTGAAAAGATTATTATTAAGATTATTATTTATTTAGAAACTTTCTTACGTTCCACAAAATGATTGAATATCATTGTAAAAATACTTGGAAAATATCAACTAGAATTTTTGTAAACTATGTAGTAATTAGATGCATAATTATATAGAAATCTTTCAGGGTTTATGTCGAATTAATAAGTTTTATCAAATTTGTTCAAGCGCTGCCAAAAGTTATTCATAAGCTCATAGTTATGTTTTTCTAAAAAAAGTGTGAACGCATTTTGGGCTCTTCTGTATGAAGAAGTGTGCGTAATATGAACACGTTTGAATGCATTTGGACGCAGGTATAATGCGTTTGAACGCGTTTATTACTGAGAATATACGAAAACGCGTTTAACTATAGAAACGAATGGAACGTATTTCTATTCAAAATGCGTCTAAACGCGTTTCTCAGCTCAAACGCATCAGAACGCGTTTTTCAGACGTGTCTAAACATGTTTTCTAAATCCAGACGCTTCGAAACGCGTTTGGTGTGTTGCATAAATCAAACGCGTTCATGTTACAAACGCATCTCCGTATATCTCTTATTAGAAACGCGTTCAAACGCGACCATTGGATGCGTTTAGACGCGGCACATTATATTTTGAAACATCTGACGCGTTCAAACGCAGACTAAACGCGTCTAAACGCGTTTAGTCTGCGTTTCAGAGTTACATGGGTGTATCTTTATGTGTTTTTTCCCTTTGTCAACCTATATAAAGACGTTCATTTGTGTGGAGGAGATATATAATAAACTTCGAGAAGATTACAACATAACAAATACGAAGAAATAATATACATTTAGTTAATATTCCCTTTTTCCTTCTTTCTATTCCAAATTACGATAAAAACAACCAAAAAAATATTGATTTTCTAAATTTTTTCATTATGTACTTGATATTTACTTTTAGAATTTAAATTACTTATTAAACCAGCTTTTTTTATTTTTTTTTTATAAATTTCAATAATTTTCTTATATTAGATCAATAAAGATAACATTACAAAGCATAAAAAGATATAAAATATTTCAAATTAAATTTTAAAAAAATGAACAGTTAAAAAAAACTGTTGGTGCTTCAGGGGGTATACCCAATTCGGTGCTTCCAGTGTTAAATATTATATTTTATCGATTCTGAAGAATGAGTCAGTTACACAAACTGAGAATGATTGTAACTAACATTAATATATTTTATTCCATAGATTATAATGACATCTACGATCGAAATACAATGTTGATTTGTTGTTTTTCACCATTAGAATCAGCCTACAGGCGTAACAGAAAAACAAAACGAAATAATGTCTTCTAGTATGTACTATTAGCATTACCTTCAATTTACATATTTTCGTTTTTATTCTTTAAGCTCCTATTGAAAAACCTAGTCAAATTGGTTCTGGTAATGATATGGATATGATAAAAAGTTATGTTGGTACAGGAGAACATCGACAATCTTCAACTATGGAAGGAGGTTATATAAAGATTCATATAAAATCAAATATTTTTATTATTTTAGGTGGTCTCGCTGCAAATACAGTACCAACTGATGAAGTAAACAAAAATCTTGATAGTGACATGATTAACATAATGTGCACGATATGCTATTTGAATTTTCTTTTTCTTTTTCATTTTATAATATCCTTTTCATGAAATATTTCTATACGGTTGAACAAGATCAATATTAACTACATATTCCAATATATCCTTAATAATAATAAATCCAATTAAACTTGCAATCATCAATATAACTATATATCCAAAACCTTTAAAAAAATGTATATATATAAAATAAAACTAACTAATTTACTATTTGATATATAAATATGAATAGCAGCATTTTTCTCACGTATTTCACAATGACGTCTAGTAAAACTTGAAAGACATTGACATGTTATGTTAAGACAAAAATCACTTAATAATTCACATTGTTCACCTTCATAACCAAAATTACATTGACATTTATATTCTCCATTCAATGTATTATTTGTACAATTACCTTGAAAAGAAATATTTTTATTAACCCAAAGAAAAAATCTTTTTTTGCTTTATTAATCTCGATCAAAACAAAACGATGGTCGACATGATCGTTCATCATTTTCACAATTAATTCTAGTCAAATTTTCTATACATTGACAAATATAACCATAATCATTTGTCGTATTTTCCGTACAACGAATATAATTTATACATGGTTTACTTAAACCACAAATATTCTTACTAAATGAACTATTTATACAAAATTTTCCTGAAGAACAATTCTCTTTTGAATTAAAAAATAATTTATCTTAAAACATTAAAAAAGAAAAATTGACTTACAATTAAATTACCTTGATTATCAATAATTGCATTATGAATATTATTTAATACTGAATTATTACAACCAATTATACAAGTTGTTTGATTATTTATTAGATAAAATAAATAAACAGATATATTTGTATTTATTATAAGAATATTTGATGAATATAAACTAAGTTCTATACAATTACTAATATTTATTGGTAGACTTGTACCATTTGTTACATTATATTTAAATACTTGGATTCGATTATTTCCAACATTATTAACAAATCTGAAATAAAAAAAATATTCTCATATAATGTTCGATTTTCATTAATTACAACTGATGTTGGTCTATTTAATTGATCGTTCGCATTATCTATTCCTCTATTACCCATATAAATACTAACATTTGATGGTAATTGTTCATACATTTATATTTAATGATGAATTATTAGATGATATTGTCCAATTCATAATAAATGTTGAATTAATTCCATATTCTAATGTATTATTTATTTTTCTAAGGATGAGGGCGGATAAGAACGCAAATCGATCCATCTTCAGATTTGCAAAAGAACTACATCACTAGATGCAGAATTCAACCGTGATTCTTTTGGTAATAAATTGAACACCTTTTCAAGAGAATTCTATCAATTTTGGAATTGATTTATCCGCTAAATTTTTCTCCTATTTTCTAACAACTATTTTGAAAATTCCTTACTCAAAACTATTCAATCACGACTATCACAAATAGTCTCATTTGATAGAGCTCTTCAACCTCTATAATCTGGCATGCTTTTTTTCTTTTTTAGTCACTGGTCAAAAAAGAATTATAGGGACACACTGTCTAAAATGATGGAAATATATGGTGTTCATGACTTCATTTTAATTACACTATTTTAGACAGTGTGTCCCTGTAATTCTTTTTTGACCAGTGACTAAAAAAGGAAAAAAGCATGCCAGATTATAGAGGTTGAAGAGCTCTATCAAATGAGACTATTTGATAGTCGTGATTGAATAGTTTTGAGTAAGGCATTTTCAAAATAGTTGTTAGAAAATACGAGAAAATAGGAGAAAAATTTAGCGTATAAATCAATTCCAAAATTGATAGAATTCTCTTGAAAAGGTGTTCAATTTGTTACCAAAAGAATCACGGTTGAATTCTGCATCTAGTGATGTAGTTCTTTTGCAAATCTGAGGATGGGCCAATTTGCGTTCTTATCCGCCCCCGTCCTTTGTTCATTATCATTAAGAAGTTACAGTAGTATTATCAGAGTATTTGTCATGGAGTGCATGCTTAGTAATCTCCATGATCATCAGGTAGCTTTCGATAAATAAGATTATTCTGATTACAACAAAGACATGATATAATATAGTTACTAATATCAAAATTTCTAGCATTTCAATAACATTGACTCCAATTTTTTTTTAAGGTTTTCTTACAACCGAAATGTGTATCGTTTGCTTGAATATCATGATAGATTTTTATGATATTGTGATGAATTTTTCGTTTTAGTTCACATGGAAGAAATTGTAAACTAGTTTTGCAATGCATTACGAGATTTTTTTGAAGAATGTAAAAGTCACTGTACTAGGGAATTAGTAATGTTATTCATAATATGCTGGATATTCGAATCAAGTCGTCATACATCTTTGAATACATAAAGACCACCTATAGAGTCGATACGTGAATCATCTACAATAGTTGATGAAATTAATGAAGTTCGTGGTTGGTGTGTTGGAGCTGATTGCATATGGATTGATATGAAGTTTGTGTGACTATCACATGATACTTGTTAAAAGAACAATCATTGTTTTGAGTAGAAACAATAATAAAGCTTCGGCTATTATCATCATCGAGATCAGGATATATAATCGGATGTAGTATTCGATGGTTCTTTCATGTGTCTTATTGTAAAATCATGCGATTAGAATTTTACACGTCACTGTTCACATTTATTATTGAATTGAGCTTTTCACATCAATCTTTCTGAAGTTTTATGGTCAGATTCTAAGATAAAATAATGGTCATATAGATAATGGTGCAAGTGTTCTCGATATTTATCACCATAGCGTCACATTCTTGTTTGGTTGATGGCCAATACTATTGAGTACAACTTAATTTTTTCAACATATAACATATTGAACGATCATCTTCAGGATGAGTTTGCAGTAAAACTATGTCGATATCGAATTTCGATGCATCAATTTGTATTTTAAAAAGAAAATTCATCGTTAGGAAAACGAAGAATAGTATCAATTCTAGGCAGGTATTTGAGATGTTTAAATGCAGCTTATTCATCAACCAAAAAAATTCGATATGAATTTGCAGTAATGTAGTTTTAGGACCATCTTGAAATGCGTCTGAAGTCAAGTTTTATGAAATAAGCTAATCGAAAATGTCCTCAATGTGAGGTCATAGAAATGAATCCTTGGTAGTTATATCGCTCAATTTTGGATAGTTCACACAAAATCGTATGTTGCCATCGTATTTTTTTTACCAAACTACAGCCGGCCATCAAAGTAACGTCAATAGTTTACTTCCATTTTGATCTAATAAATTCTTAGCTTTGTCAGAAATTATATGGCGATCTTTTGGTGAATGCTTGTAGGATGAAATATGATTAAAAACGATAACAAATAGTATCGATGACGTTTTTAGAGAAGATATTAATTTTCAATAGTTTATGAAGATCGAAGAGTTTATCATGTTTTCAAAGAATATTCTAGATTTTTGCTCGATGTGAAATCGCTTCAATGTCTTGAGTTAATGCTTCGATTTGATATCGAAGTTCAATGGAATAGCACATTACACGAAAATAAAGATGAGGATGATTGTTTGACAGAAGTGCGCGTTGATAAATATAACATCGATCTTGTTGAGAGCGAAAACAATTAGAAGATACCGGTAATAATACTACAAATGATCGTTGAAGACGAAACGGTACCAACACAATGATCTGTAGCCTTCGTAGTCATTAATTATATTTGGCTACTTTCGATACAGATCCAGGCATTAAAAATCACAATGGATTTTCGTTGAGATGTTTTAGACCATTTCAATAGCAGACTCGAATGATCAGGAATTGGTACTTTGCTTATGGTAGCATTTCCTAAGTAGTCATGCGGTCCATAGCGTCACAAAAAATCAATTTTTGGTTGAAATTATTAAGTTTTGAGGCGCGACAAAATAGGGATCTGCATGACAAATTCTGGTCCCGGTAATAGAATTGAAAATATCTCTGTAGCCTAAGAGCATAAGAAAGTTTAAAATACTACGTTTCATAGAGAAATGTTTGCTCTTTCTGCCTGTATGTTTCACAATATTTCAAAAATCCTCGTTATAAAATAATTTAGAAAATATAATGACCGGGACCAGTTTGGTCCCGGTCCCGGTCCCGGTTTGGTCCCGGTCAATTCTGATGCTATTTTCTACGGCTACGATAATCACTCAGTATTCGCAATAGCCTCATTTTGTAGAGAAAAATATTTCTCTACAAAACGTAGTATTTTAAACTTTCTTATACTCCTAAGCTACAGAAATATTTTCAATTCTATTACCGGGACCAGAATTTGTCGTGCAGATCCCTACGACAAAATTCGTATATACGGACACCTAGGACAATGTCAAATTATTTTGATTTTATATCAAAAAACATGAGAATGTGATGATATAATTTTCGAAATTGATCAATATGATGCCGAATGTATCTCGTACATATTTTGGCGTAGATAAATGATACAAATATTGAATTTTTTTCTTAAAGATAAGGCATGAAAAGCTCTACAAAAAATGTAAGCACAAATCTATTTTGATTACTCTGATGATGTCTTCCGTATTTAAAATTAACAAGTCATATTGCGGTGCCAGGGGTGCAGAATCTACCCGTAGGCTGCAGCGCCGCTGCTGGGAAAAATGAACTTCTCGGGGAAATCTTGAGAAAAATTGAGAAAGGACAAAATCGAAAAGGAAAAATTAAGAAATGGAAAAATTTAGAAGGGAAAAATTCTTGTACCGAGGGTAAAATACACCAATTTATTGAATGAGAAAGTAACCGTAGCTTAAATAGTGATATCTCAGCCTTTGACAGGGAAATTTCAATTTCTTTAAACGAAAAAACTAATTGTTCTTGTTAATTAGGGTACTCTGATACATTAAGGCTGAACTATCTTGTTTTCAAGCGACAACTGTATATACATGAATAAACTACAGAAAACTGAACAGACTTCAAAGAAGACATGATGAGAGCGAAAGTATATAAATCATATCCAAAAGACAAAATGTTTGGGAAATATCTGAAAGCGAAGGAAGGAAAAGAAAAGAAAAGAGCGGAAGACAGATACGTACGTTATACACGTCATGTATACAGGATCATTCTATACTCCGCTTCGTTCTCTCTATCGAAAGCTTGTAGCTATAGTATCAAATCTTTCTCAGTATTCGTGATATACTCTCTGTCGTTCATAAACAGACAGCTTCTGTTAAATTAAAGTATATAACAATCCAGAGACTCAGATATGAATTTTATGGATCGTGAGAGTCATCTTGCAAGAATTGAGGTCTGTCTTTTCAATATTTCATTTGTTTCAATTTTTTTGATAAACTTGTTCAATATGTTTTGTTTTAAACGTTAGACGATAAAATAATAGGAAATAAGTATTTGTCAATTGAATCTAAAACTGCTATTTAAATCAGTTTTCAAAAAATCATTCAGAAGCCAGTTTGAGCTTTCGTCAATGTAAAGTCAGTGTCATTAGAATGTTATCAAAATGAAAAACAGCACAAAGAATAAAAAGAAGAGAAAAAAGAGAACCAAAATAGCTGATAATACAGCATATAAAACGTATAAAATAGCTGCATGTCTTTATATTAGTATATCTGACTAGTAACTACCCGAAAAACAGAAAATATTTCATTAGATATATTGGTATTAAGACATGTGGTTATTTTATACATTTTAAATTTCGTATTATCAGCTTTTTGGTTCTCTTTTTTCTCTTCTTTTTATTCTGTGTTGTTTTCAATGTTGATATCATTCCTAGTAATACTGAATATATGCTGATGAAAGCTCGAATTCATTTTTTAATAACCCTTTTGGAAAGTATGATTTTAATAGTAGTTTTGTATTTATTTAGCAGATCGTATATCGTTAAAGAACATCGATGAGTAAACAACAACCCTCAAGTAAAGAAGGTGTTGAGTACTACTACTGTGACTGGAAAGGCAGAAAAGATAAATCATACCCTCATCACAAGAATTATCATTAGGGACCTGCGGAGTCACACTTTTTTGACTCCGACTCCAAAAGTTTTTTTTCGACTCCGAAAATATTTTTCAAATGACTCTGACTTCGACTCCGAAAAACTCCGAAAATTTTTCTTTTAGTAAGTTAGCGAGGACATACGCCTACCGACGTATCATACAATTTGCAGTCAGTGTACTATCACGTATCAAATCTGATTCTAAGAGCATTGTGACGAAATAAACAGATATGTTCAATGTACGACAAAAATATCAGAGTTAGTTAAATTTTGAAATGTTTTTGTCTATTAAATATATTTCCAATAACTGTGAAGGTCATACTAAGTGAAAAAATTCTAAGTTTAGTTAAAGAAGAAAATGATTGTTTTTTTTCTATCAATGTTGTCGCGATAGCGAATGGGCATTTTTTTTTGACGTTACAATTATAAAAAAAAGAATTAAGTGAAAAGAGGGTGGAAAAAGTATTTTCGAAGTCACCACAAAATTTACATCGACTCCGATTCCGACTTCGGCTCTGAAAATTATTTTTTTTGACTCCGACTCCGACTTCAACTCCGCCGGAGTCGGAGTTCGGAGTCAGATGCAGGGCTACAGTTATCATCCATATGAAAAATATCGATTAAAACCACAACCTGAACAGCTTCCGCTCTTCAAGTCACCTAAATCGACGACAGTCGTCGACGATACAGTTACTGCATCTGTGACTAACAGCCCAGTGTAAAATTACCATCACCATCGGATTACCTCTACGATTGAATAAAATAAACAAAAATAACACTAACCTTTTGTAGTTTCGTCTTATTCATTGAATACAAACCTTATGAATTGAGAAAAGAACAGAATTATTTTCTTTAACATACATTTTCCTAGAAAAGATGCTCTGACTTGTACGTTTCAGAAACTCGGGGAAATTTTTCAGATTTTTTTTGTGTGCTGCAGGGAAGCTACGGCAGATTCTGAAGGCCTTGACGGTGCTACGGTCTACTATACTTACGAGGGAACATTCTCAGATGTCCCCCTCAAATTTCAATGAAAATTTGTCAGAAGATATTATATATTGCCCTCATAAAAACCCTAAAAGGATTTGAGTTGAGAGTTATTCCTTCAAGAGTTATAGCGATGTTAATTCAGCTTATTATATGATGATTTAGAAGAATTCTTGATTCCATCAAATATTAGACACATGCAAATGTTTTTATTTTCTAATGTCATTTAATATGTATGGATGGATAACATGTTATAATAATGATCGTCATTGTAATCATCATTGTGGTCATCACTATCATCATCATCATCATTACAATCATTGTCTGACGTACTTTCGTCGTTGACTGATACCATATTCCAATAAAGATCAAGTGTTTCTTCATTTTCCACCGAATATGAGGTGCCATTTACTATTGATTCCATATTTTCAAACAACATCATCGCCACTTCTTCATCTCTTCTTGTACTTATGGGTATTGAAGACAATGTCAAACGTTCAGAAACCAGTTTTGTCAAAATATCCATAACATTAGGTGGACTCATCATTCTAATATCAGTATTTGAAGCTTTATCGAATGAGAGAATAATACAAACTTGACTATATTGTCCTTTTTCTGTAGAATAACACGCGACTATAGATACATGTACATGAAGAATTTCCTTGGTTTGTTAATATGGACACTATATCGTTAGACAGAAATTATCAATATTGATAAAGAAGCTTTTTCCATACAAAATGTAAGCTATTCGTTCATATTCAATATATCATAGTCTATCACTTAAGCATATGAAGAAAACTAAAGAATTATAACATGTTATCCATCCATACATATTAAATGACATTAGAAAATAAAAACATTTGCATGTGTCTAATATTTGATGGAATCAAGAATTCTTCTAAATCATCATATAATAAGCTGAATTAACATCGCTATAACTCTTGAAGGAATAACTCTCAACTCAAATCCTTTTAGGATTTTTATGAGGGCAATATATAATATCTTCTGACGAATTTTCATTGAAATCTGAGGGGGACATCTAAGAATGTTCCATCGTTAGCATAATAAAAATATTTGGAAGACTTTTTTCCCTTTAGAATTAGAATTTCCTTATACAATCTTGGTACAGCTTTCGACAGCTCATCTTCCGAGAAAAAAATCATGGTGTTGTCATTTTCACAAGTCGAGATATCTCCATGATGAAAAATTCTCACAAATATATTTATTATTCTAAATATAGTGGAAAATTGCACTATTATGTGACGTGTTCATTTCAAGTGTCGAGAACATCATCAGATCAAGTCAATAGAGATTTATTCAGGCAGCTTTTATAGAGCTTTTCATAGCGCATCTTTCAAGAAAAAAATCAAAACTATATCAGTTATCTGTGATGAGATATCTACAAAATACTGAATGTTGCAATCTTTATGCCGCACCCAGTATATATGGCACTTGTCTAGCACAGAGTAGATGAGTGATATATATTCAGAAGGCATCTACTCGACGCACAATCATGCCTTCAAAAAGTACTTAAGTGAAAAGGTACTGGTTAAATTGAAGAAAAAATCATTTTGAATAATAGTAGACACAAAAATATTCAAATATATAATATGATAGGTACAGATTATAGAGTTGCGTTGAAAAATTAAATATCGCATCAATCAGCTTTGAAGATGTTCCACATGCCATTCAATGCAGTTTTTCACGGTCTTTCAGAATCTGGCATCAAAAACATGGGACCTTCCTTTCTCGACACTCTTTTTGTCGAAATACTGTCAATGGACCCGATTTTTAAGTACACTGCCAGTCCATATATCAAGGATAAATTAACGATATACCGCCAAAGTGAAAAGCTCTGTGTTTTGGCCTAGAATCAGTGTGAAACATCATCAGTATTAACTTCATAAATTTTTAGGAAAAGGTTCGGGTGAGCTAAACATTTGAGTCTATAGGTTTTGAAACATGAGCTTTCATTTTGTCGGAACAAATCCCGTTTTTAATATTTGCCATGTAGGCGGTGGTCTCACGGACATTCTTAAGGAACATCTTACATTCAGAACAGTGCTAATTACAAAACTTTTTTTTATTTCTGTCGCTTCATTTTATGTTTATGTACATATATATCACGGGTTTTTCGCATTATTATGACTTGTGATGAAACAAAAACGAAGGCAAAACGTTTTTTTACGTCATATGATTCTATCATTAGCCGCATCCACTTGAAAAATATTTTTACCAATGAAAATTTCAAATTTTTCACAAAGAATGATTGATTTTTTTTTCTAAATCTATTAGAAGTTTTCAAAGAGACAAAGCTAAATGTTACGTATATTTAAATTTTATCTGTATTATCTCTTCAGGACGTAATGTCACTATAGTGGTTTATGATTCTTTTTTTGAAGAAACATGTCTTGCACGTTAATGATCGGAAACAATTGCGATATGCGTTAAAATACGCTCATTATAGCGATATATACGTTACGCTCCTCGTGCGATTAATCCTCATTTTCTCTTTTTTCTATCTTGCATTAAAATTTTTTTTCTATTTTCTCTCAAAAGAAAATGGCAAGTTTGTCCTGAATCGTTTAAAAGGATCGACGAATAAAAAAAAACAAATAGAAAAAAAGAAAAGAAAAAAAATAAAGGTAATAATATATAATCGACGAACATTGCTTGTATCATCATATTAAGCAAAATAAACAAAATAAGCCATATAATTAATAGGTATGTCACGTGTATTGTGAGAGATATACGCCATATGTAGCAATACGAAAAAAAAATAAAAAGGTACATGAATAGTCGATAGATGGTAGAAATGGCTTCTTTCATTTTTAAATACGAATCATGATTATTCAGATGAGATTGTCTCGTCATTTTTTAAATACTTTTTGATGTTCAGTTTCTTTTCTATAGCGAATGTAGATACGAATTACAGCGATATTGCGTGAAACGATTCAATAAATGCATGCTTAGGAATTTCACTTCTATAGGAAAAAAAAATATAATAGAAGTCGTTCTTACGATCAATTGCGCTTAAATTAATGCTAAATTATCGACGAAATTACGTTGCGATTGAGTTCATCGTTAGCCTCATAATCATTAACCAGTTACAATCAAAGTAAATACGTGTGTTTGTACTCAAGTAAGCATTTAAATATGTGAACTATCTCTTCTCAAACATTACCACTAAACCCCTCCCCATATTAGAAGCCCCCTCTGAGATGAACAACGTGTTTGGCGTATTAGAAGCTCCCTAATTTTTCGAAAACAATTTTAAACTTTCAAAGATTTTTTTGCGGATTATCATGCTAAAACTGCGAAAATTTTTCGATTTTCAGGTAAAAATTTGGCTAACTCTTATCTAGCTGTGCTAACATTTGGAAATACTGCCAAAAATCTCCTGGAAAACCCATGAAAACCTTGAAAATCTCTAAAAACCTTTACGAACCCTTTTTCCTGGCAGTTTACAAAATTTTTTTGAGACTTTATAGAAGCCCCCGGGGACTTCTAATATGAGGGGGGGGGGGGTTATTGTATATAGCGCTGTAAAAAGTTCATTAGATTTCATTTATATTATTCGACAATCTCTTACAATATTAAAATGATTCGATTCATTTAAATATTCAAATAGAGCAGCAACTGATTATTTAAATATAGAATTTTTTAAACTTTGTTTTATATCCATTTGAAAATTCATACTTTTACATAAGTGATATACTAATAAAAGAAAAACAATGGGTGATGTAATAAGTCACAGATCAGATAATTACATACCCAGTTATCAGTTATTAACTGTCACTGGTGCATCCCTAGCTAAATGGTAGTGTTTTTGTGATTAGTAGCTCAAACTCTATCAAAAAATATTAAAAAAGAAGCAAAACAATTTTTTTATCAAAAATTCGCGTCACTGAAATCTTACATTGAGTAGAAGTTTATTTAGTTGCATTCCATTTTAAGAACCAAAATTCATAGGGATTATGCAATATTATTATGTATCTTTGGAGAAGATTCTAAGAGCTGGTTGACTAGACAATTATTTCATGTTGCATAATATTGTATCAAAACATGTCCCGATTCGGTAACTCTCAATTAATGAAAAGCCGCCGATTGCTAACTATTTCTGTTCTTGAAATATTCGTCTTGTATTTATCTCTTTCTAATTCTGATGCCGACAATAGTATTGATGAATAGGTTTTATTATGATAATTGATTATTTTCATTTTGAGTAATATATATAGACCTCTTAGTCTCATTTATTCTTTTCTCTCTTGAAATGTTGCAGCATTGAAAACATCAAAAATACAACATTTTAAAAGACACTAGTTAGATTAAACAGAGCTTTCATCAAGATGACTATTTCTCTCTTGAAATTTTCGAGTTTCTTATGATAGATGTGAGATGAATTTTCTAGGAAAATATTTCTAAACCCTTTTCTTATTGCTGTTTCTTTTATAGATTAGAATGAATACGGTAGATATAGAACTTGCGTCGATCAGAGAAGATGACGATAGACCAAACTTGACGAGGAAGTTTTCAGCGGATACAAATGCAATTCCAATTGTACGTTACACAAGAAATATAGCTGTTAACACTGGCAATTCAACAAACAAATACACGGTTACAAAACATATGTACGGATTTTTTTCTTTTAATTCTATGTATAATTTCATGTCTTTGTTAGGAAATTTAAACGGTTGTTAAGTTCGGGAACGGTGAGGGGTACCTTTTGCATCATTACTCTGGCAAGTATAACAATACTTACAGCGGTTCTTATTGTTTACTACCAAACACCAAAACCTTTAAGTATTTATTTTTTTGTTAATTTTTATCTTAATATTTAAGTTACTAAACATCAAAAAGTAACAAAAATTTTGAACAATGTTTTTGAGTTCACATCAAAAAGTTCTGATAAACTGTGAATAAAATTGTGTAGTCAAATTTAATCTTCTGAATTGAGCTTAAAATTATAAAACATCCATCAGTTTATGTGCTCAAGAAGGTTTAAATTAGACTAAATGATAAAAAAGAGATTCCGTTATTAATATATGAAATTTTCATCGATATTTCAAAAGAGTTGATACGGTCATATGTAAGCGTCTGAATCAGAATATTTACGCAGAATTTCAATTATTAACACTAACGTATACATTTATATCTTAATTCTTCGACAAAATAGATAAATTATAGATCATAATTGAACAAAGATCGAGTTGAAATTTATCTGTTTTGATATTAGATGTTAGGAAAATCTCAGCATTTTTGATAGATATCATTAAAATCATTAATTATTCATAATGTTTAACAAAACTTGCATGATTGGATATATTGATGACGTTTCCATTGACTTTATCTTTTTTTAATGTTCTCTAGATGGAATATGTGAATTGACCCTAAAAACAGTGCAACAATATGGAACGCTTAAAGATTCTCATCCACGTTTTGTCACTGTGGATGACTTTAATAATGATAATCGACTCGATATTGTTGTTGTTAATACTGATGCTGACAATATAGGTATTTTTCTTGGCTATGGAAATAACACTTTCATGGATGAATTGAAATGTCCAACTGGTTTCGGTTCTACTCCGTATCACATCGCTTTGGGTGATTTTAATAATGATCAACATCTGGATTTAGCCGTCGCTAATTTTGGTACACATAATATAGGCATCTTTCGTGGAAAAGGTGATGGAAATTTTACAGAACATATAAAACTCCCTACCGGTTCTTCTCGTCCAAAATGGATTGTTGTTGGCCATTTCAACAATGACACATCTTTAGATATTGCCATTGCTAACTATGGAACTAACAGTATAGGTGTAATGCTTGGAAATGGAAATGGAAATTTTACAATTCAAAAAGATTTCTCTACGGGCTATGATTCTTTCCCAAGTTCACTCATCGTCGCTGATTTTAATAGTGATAAGAAACTTGATATTGCCGTCGCTAATTATGGCACTAATAATGTTGCAATATTTGTAGGCAACGGCAATGGATCATTTACATTTCAAGAAGCGTTTACAACTGGCATTAATTCTTATCCACATTATATTACTACTGCTTATTTTAATAACGACACTTCATTGGATATTGCCATCATCAATTCTGGTACGGATAACGTAGGCTTTTTTTTCGGTCTAGGTAATGGAACTTTTTCAAAACAAATAACGTTTTCAACTGGCAATGATTCTAAACCACAATCATTAGTTGTTGAAGATTTTAACAACGACACGCTATTAGATATTGCCGTGGCCAATTATGCCACTAGCAATATAGGTGTATTCTGGGGGAATGGTAACGGAAATTTTACAGATCAAATAACGTTCGATATCGGATATCGTTCTAATCCGAATTCAATTGCTTATGGCGATTTTAACAACGATGGTCGAGTAGATATCGTCTCTATCAATAATGGCACCAACCATCTCAATCTTCTTATCAGCTTTGATAATATCACATTTTCTAAAACCAAGACATATTCAACCGGATTCGAATCAACTCCATGCTCGGTTGCTATTGGTGATTTCGATCGAGATGGTCACTTAGATATTGTTGTCGCTACTTCTGATTTGCACAGTGTAAATATTTTTCTTGGATCCGGTAATGGTGACTTTCCAAGACAAACTAATTATTCTACTGGCAATGATTCTGCTCCAGTATCGGTCGCCGTTGACGATTTTAATCAAGATAATCTCTTAGATATTGTCGTCGTTAATAAGCAAGGTAACAATATATATATTTTGTTTGGGACTAGTGATGGTACTTTTTCAAATCCAATCAACTACACAACTGGTGATGATTCTAACCCAATTTCAGTAGCTATTGGTGATTTTAACAACGATAATCGATCAGATATCGTCGTTGCTAATAGTGGAGGTAAAAATCTAGGTGTATTTCTTAACAATGGCGATGGCACTTTTTCAAATCAAGTTAACTATTCAACTAGCCGTAATGTTTCTCCGATATCGGTAGCGGTCGGTGATTTTAACAACGATGATCGACTAGATATTGCCTTCGCTAGTACTATAAATGACTATGTGGGCATATTCTATGGATACGGTAATGGAACATTCCTAAATCAAACCGAATATTTCATTGAGACGGGATCACATCCATACTGGATCGCTGTTGGTGACTTGAATAATGACAATAATCTGGATATTGCTGTTGCCAATACTAGAAGTGCTACTGTGAGCTTACTTTTTGGAAAAGGCAATGGTGATTTTTCGATGCCACCAATGACACTAGCGTGCGACGATGGAGCATTATATTCGATTGCAATTGGTGACCTTAGTAACGACAATTATCAAGATATTGTCATCACCAATTTTGATACTAACAATATAGCCGTTTTTCTAGGATATGGCAATGGTAGTTTTACAACTCAAAAGACGTATTCAATTGGTCATGAGTCTAAACCCTACTCAGTCGCTGTGGGGGATTTTGATAATGACTCTTTGAATGATATTATCGTCGCCAACAGTTATACCGACAATATTGAAATATTTTTTGCTGTTAGTGAATTCGATTTTCTGTCTTCAGCTCCAATTTCAACTGGTTCGTCGCCTGTTCTGAACGGATTAGCTATAAGTAATTTAAATAACGATACTGCACTAGATGTAGTCATCGTCAATTCCGGCTACAATGAAATAAAAGTTCTTCTTGGATCTGAAGACGGTACATTTCCAATACAAATCAAACATCCAACTAGTTCTTCATCTTTTCCTACTTTCGTAATCATCGATTATTTCAATAATGATAGTTGGTTTGATGTCGCCATCGTTGATTCTGGTATTAACAATGTAAATATCCTTTTTGGTTATGGAAACGGTAGTTTCGTCAATTCAAGAGCATATTCAACTGGCACTAAATCTGACCCACGTTCGATCGCCAGTGGCGACTTTAATAATGATAATAAACATGATATTGTTGTCGTCAATTATGGCACTAACAACGTGTTTGTTTTTCTTAATTCAGATATCGGCTCTTTTCAAAGCATTAAAACATATTCAACAGGTGCTGGATCGAATCCAAGATCGGTGGCCATCGGTGATTTAAATAACGACGGTCTTTTAGATATTGTTGTTGTTTTAGATGGCTATGATAATATAATTGTTTTTCTTGGAAATGGCAACGGTACATTTCAAGATCAAAAGACATTTTTAAATGAAATAAATGCGTATGCATATTCGGTGGCCATCGCTGATTTTAACCAAGATAATCTAATGGATTTTGTTGTTGCAAATAAGATAGCTGAAAATGTCGGCGTATTTCTTGGACATGGTGACGGTACCTTTCTGTCTCCAAAGACATTTTCAACTGGAAATTTTTCGGAACCAATTTCGGTCACCACTGGTGATTTTAATAATGATGGTCGAATCGACATCGTTGTCGCCAACTATGCGAGTTCCAACGTAGGTGTTTTCCTTGGATATGGTAATGGTACCTTTTCAGAACAACTCAACTATTCAACTGGTTCTGATTCTGGTCCAATTTCAGTAGCCGTTGGTGATTTTAACAACGACGATCAACTGGACATTGTCGTCGCTAACTATGCGAGTTCTAACATAGGTGTTTTTCTTGGATATGGTAATGGTACCTTTTCAAAACAACTCAACTATTCAACTGGTTCTGATTCTAGACCAATTTCGGTTGCCGTCGGTGATTTTAATAAAGACAAAAAATTGGATATCGTGGTTGCAAATTATCTAGCCCGGAATATAGGTATATTTTTTGGTTATAGTGATGGTACTTTTTCAAATCAAACCGTTTATAATTTAAGTGTAATCGAGGCTGAGCCATGGTCAATCGCCGTTGATGACCTTAATCATGACAGTTGGCTAGATATTGTTGTTATTGATCCAGAAACCAACAATATACACATTTTTCTGGGATTTGTCAATGGGACTTTCTTCAGTCCGTTTACATATACAACTAATCCTTCCTCAAGGCCATGGTCGGTTGCCATTGGTGACTTTGATAACAACAATCGATTGGACATCATTGTTATTAATTATAGTAGCAATAATATTGGTGTGTTCCTTGGATATGCCAATGATGGTTTTCTCAAAGCAACGGAGTATTCAACTGGGTCATCTTCTCAACCAGTGCATGTTGCTGTAGGACATTTCGATAATAACAGTCATTTGGATATTGTAGTCGTCAATTCTGGAACTCATAATATGATGATACTTCTAGGATCTGGCTATGGTACTTTTGTGAACCATACAGATTATTCAACGGGAAATGGTTCAGATCCACGTTGGGTAGCAGTTGGTGATTTAAATAATGACAGTCGACCTGACATTGCTGTTGCAAATGCTGGCTCTCACAACGTAGGAATTTTCCTCGGCCAAGGCAATGGAAGTTTTTCTAGCCTGACACCGATCACTACTGGAATTCAATCTATGCCATATTCACTTGCTATTATTGATGTCGACAAAGATACTAAGTTGGATATCGTCGTTGCCAATTTTGGTAGCCATAATATAGGTATTCTATATGGCAGTGGTAACGGAAGTTTTGAACGTAGTGCGGTTTTTAGAACTCTATTTAATTCTCGTCCAATAGCAGTCGTTGCCGCTGAATGGAATGAAGAAGTTTTCTTGTTTGCCATTAATAATGGTACTAATGACATAAATGTTATTTCGAAAACATGCTAAAACTGAATTTCTAAAATAGATCTTTGATTTTTTTTTTGTTAACCGTCGAAATATTAGGGATATCGGAATTTCGCCAATTATCCATAAAATCCTACTGCAGGCATTTTATAGCTAATCTGACTCATTTTTTATATTTATATGCTTGATCTTTCAGAGAAAGTATCTAATATGGATTAATCTATATTCATTTATTCATTCGAAAAATTACAAAAGCGTAAAATATACACATATATACATGTCACAAATTAGGAAAAGAAAACCAGACGAAAAACTTTTTTTTCTTTAAGTTTGATTTACTGATTGATCTAAATGGAAAAAATTTACTATATATGTTAAATCCCTTATGGATATGATTTGAATTAAAAAGATAAGGGCTGTCAAAGATCCAGAAAATGTCTTTTTCACCCAGTGTCCTTCAGTGAATAGAAGAATTTTGGTAGTCAGGAAAAGTAACAGTGCCTATTACACTGATAATATGTTTCACTGTCGTCGTGTCTCCAATGTTCGACCTGTTTCACTAAAAATTCTTTCACTAGCGGCGGAGCTCGCTGGAATAGATAATAAAACCAAAGCCAACCTTTTTCACTAAACGATTTTAATACATCATTGATAGTTAATTCATTATTTCGGGATCATTTGCTTTTTTTCTGTTCGAATTTCTGAACTTATTGCAGCTGCAGTTAACTCCACAGTTTGTTAATCAATCTTCAATGTTTTTAACATTGCACGAATACATTTAATAACTTTACTTCGTTCTGACTTGTTTAACAACTGTAATGGGTAAAATAAAAAATTTTCTTTTTAAATTTATACTTTAAAACAGAAAATATATCCTACTCACATTTTAATTTTTAGTTTCGGGATGAAGAAATGTTACCATAAAGTGAATTTCTGACAGCCAAATTTTATCTCCAAGTTTATCCACCAAAATCTTCTTAAATTCTTTAATTGCAGATCTTTCACTAAGCTGTTCTTGGCAACAATCTTGAAATTTTTTTAAAAATGGTATGACAAGATGTAGAGTGGGATACTCACGTCCAGACAATATTTCACTACCTGTTTTAAAAATGAATAAAAGACTACAAACTTTCGTAAGCAAAGTTCGATTAATACTATCAAGATAAAATAGCTCTTTACGATCATCTAAAACTACTTCAATCTATGTAAAATTCTGTAAGATAGAATTAAGCATTTTCATGATCGAGTTCCACCTTATAATACAATCACTCTTTAAGGTTGTTAGAAGAATGCTTTGAATTTCACAACGTTTAAAATGTGATACTAAATCGCGAGAAGATCTGACTAGTATATCAACAGTTAAACAACTTTCAATTGCACAATGTATTGCCAAATTAATACAGTGACAAACGCAACGAATATAGGCTTCAGATTTAAGCACATTAACTAAATTTGAACCATCGTCAATTTCGTTCCCGTACCAGACCCGCGGGTTGCAGTACTCTATATCTATGTTGTAAAAGACAGCAGCACAACATCATTTCTTCCCCTTTCCTGTGTAAGTACTTGTATTTAATGTAAATAACATCATGCCATGTTACAGAAGAAGAAAAAGAATATTCATCGTATTTCTTTTATTTTTTTAGAGTATTAACTATGGCCCATCAACTTATCGTCGAAGATTTTAACTAACATTGACATGTTGTTTTATCATATTTTTGTCAGAAAAGTAAAAAAATGTCAATTATCACTCCAATAACTTCATCTAACCTTTCCTATACTATCGAAATTTCACAACATGTAATGTTTTCTTGCTTATAAGTGGATCATTCATCATTATATTTATTTATAATCACTTTTATTATCATCTTATCTTTATTCTCAACAGAAAATGGACCAAATAATTGATCTTATCAAAAATATGATAAATTTCCGAGTATAACATATTCAACTTAAAGACATCATCATAAACGATGAAGATGAATTTATCAAACGGACACAAAAAGCGCTTATTACATTTATGTTTGATCTCATGAGAAAGAATGTATTTCAGCGATTTTATCAAATTGTGGAACCATTAGTAAAGACCCTATCATTCTTATTAACGTTTTTACGAAAACATTGCAAAATAAAAACAAGCTATGCTTAATTCAAATATTGCCTGACTACCAATGCAATCGTTTCCTTTTATATTTGGTAATGAAAAGTTTTTTCTCCGTTATTGCACTAAATCTAAGAGCCTGTTGTTTTTTTAAGAATATGAATAATTAGAACAATAAGAAGTGATTTATGCAGGATAAATACATGTTGTGTTACTTTCGTATGCTATTGATGCCATGAAAGAGCCAAATAATGGATTATTCCGTTTGTGGTAACACTTTCTCTATCAAAAATCATCGAATAATTAATAGAGAACATTTGAATTCATAAATATGTATCAATTGTATTTTTAGTTAGATATAGTCCATCATCTTTTATTTGATTTTGAAACAAACATTGAATCTGTGAATATTATTTTTTTTACTTACGGCATTATTAATATTTATGTACAGTTCCTTTATGAATGAGTGACCAAATACTTAAGTTTAAGAGTCAATTCTGCATCTTTAATAAAAACATTTAGCTTAAGTTATGAGAGATGAAAAACATTTTTCAAATAGATATATTATAGCAAAACATATTAAGCTGAATATAGATTTTTTTTAAACGAACGGCTGATATTATTATCGTTCTTTTTGGAGTTGTTGTCAATACGAAATTGAACGTATTAGATGTTGATTATTCTAAAAAAGAAAGGTGAATAATATTTGATTACTGAAAACTAAGGTAAAAAAGATTTAGAAACTTAAAACATTCATCTATGTGTAAGATATTTACGAACGAATTTTTCGTAAGTAGAATGCAGTTGATACTTAATGTCAGAGACATTAGTTATTTATACATGTAGATGTAAGTTAGTTCACTTACCACAGGCAAATTTTTGTATACGGTAATTATAAGTATCTGCTACATAGATATTACCATTTGAATCAAATGTCATTCCAAATGGAGAATTCAATTGGTCCATGCGAGTACCTTGACCACTACTACCTATTATAGTAATACCACTTGTTGCATCAGGACCCCATTGTTGTACTCGATGATTGAATGCATCAAGGATGTATACATTCTCTTGTGTATCAACCCAAACTGCTCTTGGTAATCCTAATTGATTTGGATTACTACCGTATCCATTTCCACCTGCTACTGTTGTACCACTTGCAGCACCTTCTGCCCATTTTTGAACTCTATTATTATAATAGTCTGCTATATAAATATTAGCCTCGTTGTCTACATAAATGCCCAAAGGAAATGTCAATTGATTTAAATTACTACCCTCACCATTACCACCAGCAACAATGATGCCTGCTGTCGCACCAGGTAACCATTTCACAACACGATTATTATCTCTATCTGATATGTATATATTTTCATTATCATCTACATAAATACCATAAGAATTGCTTAATTGATTAAGTGCAGATCCTATTGAATTTCCTCCGGCAACGGTAATACCACTCTTTGCTCCATAACTCCATTTTTGTACTCTAAAATTACCATTATCAATAATATACAAATTATTATTGTGCACAAAAACGGCTGTTGGAGTTTTTAATTGATTCATATCAGATCCTGAACTTCCACCAGCTACAGTTATTGAATTTGTAGCATTAACTAACCATTCTTGTATACTATTATAATTATCTGATACATAAATATTACCATTATCATCAACAAATACACTCTGAGGAAGATTTACTCGTACTACTCTAGTTCCAGTTGTATTCCATTTGCCTGATGGACATGCATTTGCATTGCTTAAAATAATTTGTGCTTAAAAATAAAAACAATCTTGAAGGTGAGTTAAATTCTTCAAAAATATTTTATTTAAATCTGACATTGTAAACAAAGAGAAAACAATATTGAAAGTGATTTAGTACAATCTCTATGAGATTAAAATGTAAAACACAATGAAATTAGTTTAACCGTGAATGAGAACCAGTAACGCTTTTATCACTTTCTATTCCTGACTTATAACCTATACTTTACTCCTCAATTTGATATAATTGAAAAATTCTGTAGAAATTAATAAGAAACAATCGATTTTGCATTAACAATCTTACCATGGATTATTGCAAGGTAAAATAGTACAAAATGTTTCATCATCTTGACGCCCGTACTTTCACAAAAGAATGATAATAAGTTTTTCTTATAATCTAATCGTAACTTGATATTTATATATGGCTTTGAAAACGATATTTCAAATTAATTGAAAGGCTTAAATTTAAGACCTGAGAAATAAATTAAAAAAATCAATTTTTTCTCGAAAGAAAATGCATATCTACTAAATACTTTTAGCATTTGAAAGCCAACAATCTCTTTTCAAATAACATCAACTATTTATTCAATTTCGTGTAGAATTATTATATTTGCCTGTGAAAATCGATGTCAATTTTATTATACATTTACAAAAATTTTTTTCATATCATTCTCCCATGATATAATAAATTTGTTCTTTTTATCTCCTTTCGAAATTCGAAAAGATACCTCAGCTCCTTGACAATCTCTTGTCCAGTTTCCATTAGTATCTTGTACGGGATTTAATCGAAAGGCATTAAATCTTAGCTTAGACAAGCCTAGTGTATGAAATATAATTCCATGCTTTACCTTGTTTGTGTATATCTCTCATCAGTAAATCGACTGTGACAAGCCATCGTACAAGAAAATGTTCATCACGAGACTTGTTTATCGATGCTCGTATAGTTTTAGCAACATTTAATAGAGAAAGTGGATCAACAAAATCAACGGATAACATAAACATAATAGAATTGTCTACTTGACCATATGGAGCAATTGAATCGGATATGCCTCGATAATTAATTATATTATTTATTCGTCGAATATATTCATTCTTCGAATTTAAGACATGTTTATTAAGTGTAACAATAAGATAAGCAGTAAGTGCATCTTGAATTGTGATATCGTTCTTTATCCATAAGTGCCGTTCAAAGATAGGCTTTGATAATACGGGTTCATGATTTTGGCAGAAACAAGAAAGATCACTCAGAAAATGTATATTGGTATCTGCATCGCCAAGCATATGATGAAAAGAAACACCGAGTACGTATTCATTGCTGCGAACTAAACGAGTGACTTTGAATCGAACAAGTGGCTCGTCTTGAGTAGGTTGGGCTGAAACAGAATCGATAAATGGTTGAAGTATTGTTCGATCGTCAACAACAACAGTTAGAATAGGCCGTCGTTCAAGTTTATCATTTTCAATATAGATGAATGGAATAGGATTGTTTGAAAACTCAGTCAAGTAATGTTCATTATTAATGACATGAAGACGTTCAGCAATGATTGGCAAACAAGAGATTGTGCGACTGAGAGTATTTTGTAATCGATCGATATCGAGAAAAGGATACACAAAAATATTATCGATTGCTCCCAGTACCATATCTATACCAGCAAGGATGATTTGACCACCGTTTTCATTAGGAGAGTCATGAAATATTAGTGACAATACCATGGTTTTATATATTTTCAAGGCTAGATGACAATACCTTTTATAGTTCTAAATGATAGTTACAAAATATTACTCTGTAATTTCGTAACTCATTCTAATCTTTACTCTTATTGAGGGGAGAACATAAAAAGAAATGATAAGATGAGAAACGTTACAAAGCCAACAAACAGTTGCATCAAATAATTCTTTTGAATATTCTATACATCGTTTTTTAATATCATTCATTTCCATCAAGATTTTCCCATTATTGTCTTTAATATAATAGTTATTGTATATTTTTTTTTCTACCAGTCATGCCATTAATTCTTTTATGTAGTTCCTGTTATAGCTCGTGTCGACGAGCGTAAATCTTGATTCTTTATTTTAAAAGATGGTACGTCTATATATATAACATGATCATACAAAGAGTGAATACTAGAAATATCATAACAGGAGAAGAAGAAAGACGAATAACATATGATGAGAGAAGATATCATGTCCAGGGACGAAAAGAAAAGAGAAAACATAACCTGGAGCCGCTAACAGTCGCCCCTCCCCCAAAAATTGTGTGTCCACACACATGGGACAGAAACGATAACAAAAAAAATGAACGCGTATATAAAAGTTTAACCGAAACGAAACAGAATAACACCAACATAAGAAACAATTTTTGTTTAAATCGTTTATTTTCTCCTATTGTCAATTACTGGACGTAATATCTTTGATTATACATGTGGTGTGTATAGCAATTAAATCATCCTTATCATAATCAGTTGATATTCTAAATATTCTGTTCGAGTCTAATTGATTGAGTTTCTTTAGCATATGTTATATTTAATAATTAATCAATTTCATCATTGAACCATTTAATGTAACAACTAATGTAGGAAATAATGTAACGAGTAATGTAATAAATAAAGTAACAAATAATGTAATAACTAATATAACGAATAATGTATCACAAATACTTAGGTCTGACCAAAAGTTCTGGCAACGCTATTGGTAATTTTATAAACCAATTAATATTGAGGAGGTTTTCGCATGGATAAATAGTGGAATGTCTTGTCTATAATGATATATATACTAACTCTATTTTAGACTTAGTTACAATACTTTTTCAGATACACTTTAATTGGAACTGAAAAAAAAATTTTCAAAAATGGCTAATGAATTTGATCGATACTATATTAAACTTCGAACTATTTTGGGAATTGATGCAAAGACTATTCACGAAGAACTTACAACAGCATTAGGGCCTGACGCTCCATCTTATCGTACAGTCGCCAAGTGGACAAACCGTTTTCGTGAAGGAAGAGAAGATGTTAATGATGATCCTCGAACTGGCCGTCCAGTATCCGAGCTGACAGATGAAAATATTGAACTGGTTCAACAGGTTATCAGCAATGATCCACATTCAACTTATGATGAAATTATAGCTGGGACGTCTCTCTCTCATGGTACAATAGAACGAATTATTCATGATTGTCTCAAGATGAAAAAAGTTACATCTCGTTGGGTACCCCATCAACTGAATGATGAACAAAAGCAAGAACGAGTTAGATTTTGTCGGGAAAATTTAGCAAAGTTTCAAAGTAATTCCTGGCGATTATGTGATATTATAACAGGTGATGAGACGTGGATTTATCATAGGCAAATTCATCACAAATCAACAAACAGAAGCTGGGTTGTCGAAGGTGAATCACCAACTACTGTCGTTCGTCGAGGCAAATTTGAACCAAAAACTTTATTTTCCATATTCTTTAAATCAAATGGTGCTGTTCTTATACATACTGTTGATAAAGGCGAGACAGTAGATCACGATTATTATATTGAAAATTGTCTCAAGTCTGTTATCAAAGAAATACGGAAACAAAGAAAATCAGCAGGTACAAAAGGCATCAAATTGCTTCATGACATTGCTTCACCCCATACTCATTCCGATGTCATTAATTACTTAACGAAAGAAGGTATCATTATAATGCCGCATCCACAATCATGGCGACTATTTTGAACATTTAATAAAATAAAATGAAAAATATCTCTCTCTTTTCTTAGATTTCTTTAATGTTGCCAGAACTTTTGGTCAGACCTAAGTATCAAAACGCTATTTTCAGCGTACTCTTCTAGTTAATGTATAATTCAATAAGGGTGGTCAAGAAAAATATCACTAAATCAATTTGTCTTCTTTTGCATCTCCGTCCTATTGACAAATAAATTAGTTTTGCAAGAGCAAATTTCAGTGTATCTTTTTATGATAAAAACCTAGCTTGATATTTTTTCGAAAAATTAGTGTATCTGAGAAAATTCCCGAACAGTTGAAAGTAAGAATTAGTAGAGCCATGAATGAGCTGTCTATTGCGCTTCACTTTATAAAACTTCAACAGAAACTGCAACGATTAGGATTTGTACAAAATGATTATCCATGATGATATTTTAGTTTTTTGTACATGCATATTTAGTTGCCAATAGTTTTCAAAACTGAATTTAACGAAAAATAATGAATGAGACGAGAGTGATGGTAACGCTACTTCTCCAGTTCCCGATTACTTCTTAAAATAATATAAGTATAGATATAATAATGAAATGATTCCAGCCGTCATCTTTTATTACATGGCACAGTTAGAATGTATTGAATCGACTATGCATCGTTTAGCAAGTGTTATATGTATTGGATAGTAACAGATTTCGATGAATTTTTATTGTTTTTTTTGCGATTTTAAAATGAGCACTGCTTTGTTTTTTTTCTTCACTTCATTATTGATATCACATTACGTGTTAAAAGATAACTTTTTTTTTTAATTGGCTTTTTGTAACCGATCGTAGCTATCTTTAAAAGGTCTTTCTCTTCTTTTTAATAAACAAAATGTAATAGATGCGTATCGTAAAGTGGAGAAAAATTCAAAGATGCCAATTTCGAAAGTGAAAAAGAAAAAGAAAAATGAGGACCGTATATAAGAAGATGGTTACCATTTAATCTTTCATTGTTTTTCAAAACAAAAACGACATATTATACGTACTTGAAGGTGACGAAACTATTTTGTAGAAGTCAGAATTTAAAGTACAGGGAATGTTCCTAATTAGAACAGTCTTGACAGTGATATCAATTATTTCCTTTTTTTATCGTAAAAATAATATTTTTGCATTTTGGGTTCGAGAAGCATCTGGTGAATTGAATGATGTTAATATCAGCTAGTTATCTTGAGAATTAATTGAGTAATTAGTGGCAGATTTCAGAGAAATGAATTTGTTCGTATTATGAGCCACGTTCCTAATACGAACAGTCTATGTAAAATACCTAAAAAATCAAAGATGTTTAGTAAACAAAACTTTTTTTTATATGTAAACTTGAAAATTTTGAAACACTTCTGCAACCAAAACTGTTTCTTCTGGGTTGAACAATTAAAATTCAAAGGTTCAGATTTTTTCAATTTGAAATAATTGAGTTATTATAATTATAAAAATGATTATCTGTTGTTATTAAGAACAATACATGTAAAATGTACAGAGAAATAATTTTATTTTAGTAGATGACTGCTTTCACCATCTAAACATGAAAATTTCTTTATGGTTCTACTATCAAAAATGTTCTTTGACCGATGTTTCATTAAGTTGCGACTGTTCAACAAAAATTGAGTTTTCTTTACTACGTGATAATATGAACTCGAAAGTATAAATCCACAGCCAGGTGACATTTTATCTTGTTTCTGATATCAGTTATTTAATATCTATCAGTTGGAAACTCAACAACTTTTTTGATATATTTAAATCGTTTTTATTAAGTTAGCCTAGTTTAGTATAAAAAAATTCTCACAAATTATAGCATGTTAAAGTTAACTTTAATAGAGATGATGATTGCAACAAGTTATCAAATAAATTTGAACTAATCGTATGAAGTAATCCAAACACTTTAGCCTAAGTAATGTGCTTTACCCAATGTAAGAAAAACCACACCGTTTACTTTACACTTAAAGCTTTCATTATGTGCAATATAACGAGACTGATTGAAAAATTCTTATTAGCAGCGAAAACATGAAATCCGTAATGGGTGGCCCAGACGTTCTCAGTCGATTCATATAATAAATTTTTCTATCTTAAAACATGGACTTGAAAATTTATCTCTCCCATAGAAAGATGCAGTAAAACACGCTCTACAAAACGGTGTATGATCAATCCTCTCTAACATATACAATAAGAAAGTTATAAGCTTAGAAATATGCATGAGAAAAACTAAAAATTTACCAGAAATATTTTAGAACATACAACCAAAATACTGAACTAACCTCAGATTATACATTTAGCTCATGACGCATTCATTCTAAAGTCTTTATAGAATTAATTTTAGGGATCAGATCATGTCTCAAATTAGTAATATAATAAGTTTAAAGCAGATACTCAATGAAATAAATGTGTAAGCTGAGTTTAGTTCAATATTTTGGTTGTATATTCTAAAAAACTTTCGGTAAATTTTTAATTTTTCTCATGCATATTTCTAAACTTATAACTTTCTTATTGTATATGTTAGAGGGGATTGATCATACACCGTTTTGTAGAGCGTGTTTTGCTGCATCTTTCTATGACAGAGACAAATCTTCAAGTCCATGTTTTAACATAGAAAATTTTATTATATGAATCGAGTCAGAACATCTGATCCACTCCTTACCATGACATTCTATTAGTTGATAGGAATTTCGCCTAATGATAGTTTTATCTCTAATCTTTAGATAAGTACCGATACTACAATAACTGAAGCTTGTTCTCAAAGAAAACAATTCGTATTCTTTCGTTTATGCTTGTCATACTCATGAATTTCTGCTTTGGTGTTCGTTATAATTAGTGTTGACCACACTAGATCGTATCATTGTTTTAAACATATTTTTTAATGCTCTTCTCTCTATTTTCTTTTACTTCCGTTTTGTTCTTCTTTTCTCTATTCAATAACCGTCTTTACACTTTTATGTGGTAAGTCGAATAGCTGTGTCTAATTCGACTTACAATACTAGAAGGAAATTTTAATAACGGAAGACATTACCTTGAAGAACTATACCACTAAGTAATAGTTCTATCATTTCTTACGAAGAAGCTACCAGAGATGTCACTTCTATTTTGATTCATGTATATCTCATTGAATAGAGTATGTTGAGATAGTAAAAAGCTTAAAGAGACTTCTGCTCATGGATCGTCTGGCACAAGTTATGGATTTTTACAGCATTTTTCGACTCTTGCCTATGTATTTATCGAAAAATGCAAATAACGGAGTGTCAATCTGAAATTTTGTTCATGGATAGGTATAATTACCTTTAGAATATTTTGAATTCTTTTTGATAGAGTAAGATATCGAAGTAGCAACATCAACAGTGCGTCTAGTTAGCAGAATCTATTAGTGGCTACTGCCAAATAATCTTGTATGCTCTATTGATTAATCAATTTATTTTCTAGGAAAATGATGAAATACTTACTCATTGTATTATTTATCGCAATGATGTGCATTACGTTGAATAGTGCTACTACTGAATGCTTTAAGACAAATTGTCATACACATTTCTATAATGGCTGTAAGTAATCAATGTTAGTTGTACAAAAAAAATAGAAAACACACCGATAAGCAATACTCGGGATAGAGAAATCTCAATTTGTATTCATTGAAGTATTTTCGTATTTATTTAGGTCCCAAGAATACGTACATGAAATCGTGGAAATATTGTTGGGGGATTTTTGGAAAATATGAAACATGTTGTCATACCAAAACAATTCCCACGAATCAAGGTTAGATGTTCCCTATTATTTTTGAAACGAACTTTCAGTAGCATGAAAGAATGAAATATTTTCTTGTCTCTTGATCTTGCGAGATAGTGTCGAACAGATAAAAAAGACGGACGAGAGCAAGAAATACGAACCTTCTCGATCTGTTTGAACTCACACTGTTGCATTTAAAAATCACATCTGCTCAAAGTTTTAGCATAGAGTAAGAGAACCTTCAATATAATTCTATTTTGATTGCTTGGAATGCAACGTACGAACTAGACAAAAAGCACTAAGCTGTCGCTTTCTTATCACTGATGAAGATTTACTACATTCTAAAGAAAATCAGTTTTGTACCAAACTTAGAAAAAGGCTTGAAAGGTTTCTGAGCCGTGAAAATATTTTTCTCTGGGCATATGAGAAAAATCTCTCCTTCTGAGCCATTTCCAGATATCGTAGGGAAGAAGAAGACTGAGACAAGAATCTTTAAAACTTTCACGTTTTACTTGAAACCTGTTTCATTACCGCTGCAGTGTTTATCTAATTGTTGATCGACAACGAGAAACGCTACAAGCAGGAAGAAACAGTGAGTAGACAGCTACTATCGATGAAGTGGTCACAATGTCTGGTCGTCTGTTGACCGAATGCTTTCACATCATTAATCGAAAGAAGATGAGCAAAGATTGTGCAGTTATCGTCGGCACATTTATTCCACGTGTACGAAATCTGACAGCGGTTCAGGAGAAAGTTTCTTTCCGTTTACCTAAAGAAAGAACCATTTTTCAAGTACGATAATAAAATGATTTCTTTTAGAATGTAGGATTCATGAGAAGTTAAATGACGAAAGAATGAGAAAGCCAAAACGTATTCGAGCACAAACACAGTGTGCCATAGGACTACAGCGTCGAGTGTCCTGTATAAATCATTAAGAGTTACATAGAGGTACCTTCCATAAGTCCGTATGGTCTATTTAGCGGTACCCTACATAAATCCTTATAGCGTAATTAAGGCATCGTATATAGGACCTTATAGCCTATTTAGAAGCAGCCCCCTATAGGCCGATCAATTGAAAGTTCGGGCTCAAGATTAACTTTTTTGTATTCATTTTTATTTCGTGATGATGTGTTTTCTTGTTTTTTACATACTATAAACTACTATAGATAGGTCACGTATTTTCCATTATAATTCTCTAGTGATCCTCTATCTGTACATTGGAAACAGAATGGCACCGCATGGAACTTATGAGGCTTAATGCTATTTTGCTATACTTTTTCAAGTATCATTAAAAACAACGAAATCTTCCAGGTTTCTTGTAAAACCTTTATTGCTTCTTCTGAGTCAAAAAAAGGTTTCGTAGGATACCTTCTAAAGCCATCGCAGAGGAAAGATTTCGCACAGACCTATCTTATTTATTATGTCTAAATTGGACAAATGTTCTTTAATTAGAAACTTGAGCGCTCTAAATTCATTCTTTCGGTTCTCGGTTCATATTCATTCTGCAATCAGTTTTCGATAATGTATCATTCTTAACTTTAATACTTCGCTATATGCAGATTATACCGCGGCCAATATACAATGCTTCAACCATGTAGTCATCACTACTACTTCACTGAATCTTAGTAACTTTAAAAATGTTAAGCTAACAATTTATATGGATATCATTGAACATATCATTGATGCTTTATTAGTGAATTATATCTATTGAACTCATCTTTCGACCTATAAAGAGTGTCCCAGAAGTACAGGAACAATTTTAGAATTTATTATTCTTGCATTTAACAAAAACCAAAGTCCTTTGAACTTTTGCAGATTATTGTACATACTTTGTGTTATGTAACTACAAATTTTCAGATCTATAACTTATACAATAGACGAGAACAAGTAACAACAGAAATGCAAGAACAATGAATGTTAAAATTGTTTCAGTATTTATGAGACACCCTTTAATCGTTGTTTTGTCATTGTATAAGATTATGTAATTAAGAGAGCTTCCATGAACGCATCGTACACCATGCCAGATATCGAAGCACTCGATCAATGTTAGATTTTTTATTTAAAGTTTTATTCAGCACCATTGAAAACCTTCAAATTCAAATTTTTAGCGCATTTGGATGAGCTCATGAAAAGTTAGCTCATTTTTACTGTCTAGCATTCAAGAGATTATTTGAAAAATATTGTCAAAAATCATCGATTTAAAGTTGAGATTTTTTTCGATAACATAAAATTATTGAAATTTTTCGTGTAGTATACCAAAAGATAGAGCATCAAAAGCTGAACAAAACTCCCACAATAAAAATGTATTGAATATTATAATTGTTATCCTTAGGTACAAGTTCAATCTCTATGGAGTCTGGTTTTCAAACTTCTAAAAGTATCTCAACATTTTCCAGTGTAGCTTGTGATGACAATTCCCCAACCGTTTAAAAGCTTTTAGCTTCATCGTTTGATCATAAATAGAGATCAATAAGGCTAAGAAAATCCCAAGAGCGTTTGTCGCTATGGACCTTCCTTGCCGAAATATAGTCAATTACTAGAGTTAGCTTTATAGAGAACACTCTAGAATATGTAGATGAAAAAGGAAAGACCATGAATACGAACGCTCTTTGGATTTTCTTAGTCCTATTGAGTCCTATCTATGATCAAAAGATGAAGTTAAAAGCTTTTAAACAGTTGTAAGACGTCCCTCGTTACAATTGTGCAATTTATTTATAAATTTTTTTCATCAACAGAAATTAGATAACTTAGTGGAACGAAAGAATTTTGGTTCTTAGCAAATTAAGATCAATCTTTTGCAAATATTAGTTGCTCTTTCTTTAAATGTGTTTCCTGAGTAAATTGTTAACAAACACATTTTTATTTCAATCTGAAAAATAATTACCTTATCTTTTAGAAAACACAACAACAACACATTTGGCAGATCAAATTACGACGAGTACGTAAATTCATACGTCAATCGCAATGATTTAAAATATACTTTCAGTAGTTTATAAATGAAATTATTTCAGAATTATTTACAGACAAGCTTCCATAAATTCTTGAAAATCTGAAGTAAAGAATTACTTTTTCTATTAAGAGAAATCAAACATTTTAGCAATTACTACAACTTACTGAATGTCGTTTAACTGCGAGATTTAGTACTAAATTTTCAATTCCATGAGTAATTCCAATTAAGTATATATCAAAGAAAATGGTTATAGCTTAGCAATCTGCGAAAATATCCTGCTCTATGATTTAAAACACTGCAAAATCGATATCCAATGTTAGACAATCTAGAACTTACGAATGATCAGTTAGATAGGATATTCCATTACTTTCTCTTTTTTTATACTGCTTCAAGTATTTTTCGAAAAAATGTCATATTTATATTTGAGCACTACCTCTTATGATAATCACGACAATCAAATACTTAAATTTGTTTTCGACCATTTAAAACCATATCGAATGATAACGCAAAATTTTTAGTAAGAACAATCCGTTGAATGAAAATTACAGATAGAGTATTATATGATTTGTCTACGAATATAATATCTAATCAAAGTGAGACTACTTAGATTGCAAACAACATGTACAATTTTGATAATCTTACAAGAATGATGTATATACCATTTATAGATACCTCCTACAATGACAGAGTTTTTATCACTTCAGTTTATATTTTTAATAGCAGTTCTTTTACTGCATATTGTACAATTAATATCTTTCTATTCAGGTACCAGTTCGAATCCCAAATATTTTTTTTGAAGTCATTATAAATTACTCGCTTATTTAGCTTCTATTGGTGATAATTTAAATGTTTGCTTTTGCATATGATAATAATCCTGAGCCATTTATTATTATTATATTACGGATGTTTATCGTAATACATAATACTTAAACAAAAAAGAAATTAGCATTGTATGTGTATTGTAACTAGTAAAAATATAGCATTTCTCCGAAAAATTGTTAAATCTGTACAAAAAAAATATAATGGGGTATCTTATCTAAATGAACATTTCAATATGTAAGTGATTCAAATGCTCTTTAAAACTGCTAGGATCCAAAGAAATTTTCGTTCGAGTCCCGTGATTATTACAGATTTCGAAAATTAATTGTGCCTTGAGTTGGTTCTCGAAATGCTCAATATCAAACATAAAATGATGATGTAGTGATCATATATATTTTTCTTTTTTCATTAATTACTAAAGGATTAACAACAAGAGCAAGGAAAAGGTCATCTACAAGACGATCAACTATTGCAAGCAAATGGAGTATGTAACATATTTTCATTATCATGTTTTAATTAATTTAATAGAGTTTATGACAGAAATTGCTCCATATCAAAAATACATCTTACCTAATTTTATCACCATTTACTTTCTACACACGTTTTTATTGAGCGAAATCAATCGATTATAATTGGTACGCATACTAGTCTAAGTTCTACACCATAAATACAAAATATTCAATAGTTAATCTAAAAAGATCGTGATCTTGTCAATTTTATAATGAATTTGTAGAAAAAATATCGTTTTTTTTCTTTTATCTTATAGACTCGATTAATGGTGTATAGTATATAGTATACAGTAAATGGCAAAAGTTTAAGCGAATTCATTTATTTCATTTTCATTTCACATTAAGAAATACTGATTTGATTTAAATGGTGACATAGGTTATATATAAGACTAGCTACAAAATGTATTGTAGAAAGAGGACTCTGTACCTTCTAGTATTTTGCATTTCCTAATCAAGAAATTTGCCCTAAGCTAAGAAGAAATGCATACATAGATCGGTAATAGAATTCTATTCCCTGAACTGATCTTCAAGGTAAAAATCTCATGTATATGAGAATACCCGAAAAAACGCATACTGCCTTTTTTATCAAAATAATAAACAAAAGCAAGTTAGTTCTGTTTTCCGAAGTTTTATTTCAAAAAGATGCATGTGAAAAGTGAGTCATATTTGACCTACAAATGGGGATTTCTAGATCAAAGACTTGAAAATTAGAAATTAATCAGAAGGCTCCCTTTTGCAAACTAGTAGCTATTGCTGTTACATACTGACTCAAATCAATAGAATTAGATGTCGAATACCATCGGCTCTTAACGAAAAAAAACAATAAATTTCGTCAAATTCTATACGATTTTTTCAAAAACGTGATTTCAACAAATTTCTGATAGAATTTTATTGTTTAGTTTTAACTTGGAGGCATTCAATGCTTTATTCGGTCTCCCTTCATTAGCGGGTACTTGATTTTCGAAGATATATTATGATGAAGAAAAACACAATAACGAATATATTCTGTAGCTAGTTCAACAAAAATTAATAAAAGACATCTACGATAGAATTCTTTCACTGAAATGAAACATTATTTTATTCCACTAAAGAAGTTATGATATAAAACAATTGAGAAATCGAAAAGATCAGGAAAAAATACCAAAATCAGAAAAGGTTTCAATTTTCAGAAGATCTGACAACTCTGAAGAATGCTGCCCTGCTTGTTCTTGAATTAGGATCTGATGAAAAAGCTTGTATGCATATTATAGTATATAATTTTGTCAGAATTGAAATCTGTTTTTTTTGTCGTGGATTGCTCCCATTCCTGTTCTTTTGTTTTCTCCCTTTCACCCTTAACAGTTGAATAGTTGCATATTTGAACTAATATCACAATATATAACACAAAATACTTTCAATTTGTGCACACCAGTTGAACTTTTTTGATTGCTGAATTTTTCTTCAATCCTTCCAAATGGTTTGTATTCTATCATCATTTAAAAGACTACAAATGAAAATTATGAAAAATCTAGAACTATTTAATTCGGTAGTTTTTCTGAAATAATTGGCATTGTATGAGAATTTGAACCTAGATTAATTGGAAATATATGAATATCTTCAATTCAATTCATTCACTAAAATATAGCAATCTATTAGTTCTTATTCATTTTTAGTATTCCATTAAAGTTTGAAAAGTTCTATTCAGAACTACAACTGATTAAATTGCTTGAATTCTTTAAATTGAATTCTGTAGTATTTCTAATCCTTGGATCATAGGTAGTGCTGAACTCTCAAATGTTAAAACAAAAAAAAAAACTTCTTGTGAAATATAACAAACAGTAATGAGTACCGAACTTCTAAAATTTGAGTGATTATAAAACATTTTTGCAGCTTTTGAAAATTTTTAAAAAAATCAACGATTCCAAAAATAAAATTTGTTTTTAAACAGTGCATTGTTAAGTGTGAGAACGAAATTCATATTTTTCTTATTTGGACTTCAATAAAACAATGTATATGAAAAGTAGAATTTTTTACACAACAAGAAATATCAATGTTTAATACATCTATATTTTATTTTTTCTATAATTATTTCACTACATGATATTAGAGAATTCTTTATTCGACTTTTCTTTAAGTGAACACTAACGCGAATGAAGAATTCAAGAATGCAAGATAAAAAAACAACAGTATGCGAAAGACGAACAGAGAGAAAACAATTAATAATAAATGAAACGATGTGAAGACATGTAAACAATATGTCTCTAACATATGATATTCGAAAATGTTACACATATGTCCTTTGAGGACTTTATTCTCTTTCTTTATGTGAGAAATGATCGATATGGACCAGAGACCGAAAAAGAGTCAAGTCGAGTTTGACGCGATTGACTCGATTCTTTGGAATTTTTTGTAATTCTTTTTGCACTTTCTCAGTAAAAATGTCAGTTAGCTTTTGGCTTCATTAGATCAATACAATATTAATCCATCACAGTGAATTCGTTAGACAATCAGTGTCAATATCTGTTGAGTCGGATTTTTCTGACTCGTTTCGGTCTTTGATATGGACAACAATCAAATATATTACAATAGTACTTTTCTTTACAACAACCGACAATCTACGATACTAACGTGTCGTTCTAACCAGCCGAAAACTATCAGTTAGCTACAGTTAAACGATAATTCTTCAATATAACCTTCTCCGACTTTCAAGATTGTTAGTATTTCATGACTTTTGTTTGAAATCTTCTGATTAAAAATTACGTTAATACAGTTTATCAAAAGAGTTGTTTATTTCTTTTCTTTTCATAAAATCTATCTATGTTATTGTAACATAATATTATACATTCTATGAATACATATATCCTCTCCGGAAAAAATATTTTTTCCTTGTATGTCAAATTTATTGTCGCTATAAAGATACATTTTTTAAAAAGCAATTACATATTCTGAAAGCTCATGAAATTTTCTATCATCTTATGTATTAATGTAGTGTCTTGAATTTAAGTAGCGAAAAAAATATAGATTTTTGGTATTTATCGATTCAAAGTATGTTGATTGTGCTCAATTTTTTTTCAGTATATGAATGCAAGAAAAAAGGTAAATATATAGAGAGATAGAGAATTTCACGCTCTATCAGAATTTTTAATTGCTTTTCAAAAAAATTTGATTCTATAGTTAAGAAAAATTTTAAAAATTTTTTGTGATGATAGCGAAAAAATCAAGCCTACGGGAATCTAAACATGAGGAGGCCCTCATTGTATTCAAATTTTTTTGGTAATAAATAGATATAAATCGAAACCTAATGATATAGAGTAATAGAAAGCTCAACGGAGTTTCAGGATGTGTAATTGCTTTTTAAAAAATATTTTTTTATAGTAACAATAAATTTGAAACACAAGAAAAAACTTTTTTTTCTGGAGGATATATTAAAAGAGAGAATAAAATGAAAAATGATTATTTTTGAAGAACAATAGAGTATTAGAGTAGAAAATCTTTTAAGTTTCGTGCACTGTTCCTACAATATGTTCTGAATTAAGAGTTAGATTGCATCTTATTAGTAATATTTATTTTCTTTTATGAAGACTTTTGCGGTTCATAATCATATCAAATATGAAGTGAAGAATTTTGAGTGCTCTGTAGGCTGACAAACAATGAGTAGAAGTGTTACTGATACGGTACAATCTAATTTTTAATTCAAAACATGTTGGAGAAGCAGTGCAGGAGACTTGAAAAATTGTTTACCCTAACACTCTATTGTACTCTAAAAATAATCGTTTTTCATTTCATTTTCTCTTCTCATATATATCTTGAAAATTTGATATCTCGCGAATAAAGGCGCAAGGGTACGAATCCTTTCGAGCATTTTTTGTATCTCATCGAAGTCTATTTATCGCCAAAACATAGGGTCTAAATGACTTGAACATCTAAATACGTTTCCTTGTAAGTAAATCGAATGAACCAACTTAATAAATGATTTCGCACTCTATTTATACGATTGAGTGATTCTAGTATCTCTTGTACAGTTTAACCACCAAAACTGGTCTTGTTTATATCTCAGCCTTTATTCACTCAAATGACTCAGAATTAATACTAAAGTATCTATCAATTATGTTCTATTCATGCTGCTAAAATCAGGCATCTTTAATTAGTTTTCTTACATCATTTTTGAATGCTGTATCTGTACATAACCTTACTTTCACTTTAGTTATCGTCGTATCAGAGAAATCTGATATACCGTCAATGGTTTCGGAAAACAGGAGAAAGCGTGTCTCACCCCCTTTCAGCCTAGTATTAACCCAACCAACATCTCAAGTTAAAATTTTCTTAATAAAAAGATTTATTGTTTTGATTGTTTTCGATTGGTGAAAAACTACAAGTTACTATCTTTTACTGTTTTTGAGAAATTTAAATCTTAATGGAATCCATTAGTGTGCGACACACAATTTGTTCCATTCCTTGTGCCTATCTCCTGACCCAACTATAAGGAGTTAAGAATTCATTTTTTTATCATAAATGGCAATTAGTGATCGTAGCTTATGTTAAAAATATCAATGTTGTAACTCATTTCTGAAGAAAGTTATTAAAAACATACTGTGGTGGCCCACAATTCTCTCAATTGTATTATTCTCCTACTATACTGAAAATCTGAAAAGAATTTGTTTGAAACTGATTGTTTTCATGCCTCTCTTATGTATGTTACTCGATAGCAGAACGTTTTAAAACTTATGAGATGATGTTATTACCTAAAGATACCATCACATCTCATTGAAATAAGATAAAAGAGCTCCTAGATAAATCTGTAAAAATCTTTTGATCTCTAAATCAGATAAAAGAAAACAAATTGTAATTTGCAAAACCACTTTTTTTTATACTTAAACGCATTTTCTATCAAATGGTGACACTTTTAAATGTAACTGTTCATTTTTTTCGGGTATTTTTGTAAGAAAAACCTGGTACAATAAACACTAGAATTACTCATATACATTGTTTATCCATTTGAAAACAGAGATGTCGAAAAATTTTATTAAAATTTTATCATCTATCTATATATATAAAGAAGAAAGTTTGTCTGTTCGCTATGCATTTGGATACGCTACGAGCAAATGCAGTGAAATTTTGCAGAATACCTTTTCGACCCAAAATTTTCATCTTAAAGGGAATGTTTGCCCCTATTGTTGGATTTACTATAGTGAATACCTTTTTCAGAGGATTTGTGCATATTATTTTTTTCTCAATAATTCACGAACGAAAGTACATAAAAATCTGTGCTTTGTGCCATTGGTCACGCGACATTTTAGGATAATCGAAAGAAAACGAATAGAGTGTATAAAATAAAGTGCAAGTGTATGATTGAAAATATCCATCGAATAAAGAAAGTAAAAAGTGAGATAAAATTCCATTACTCATGACTCATAATCTATATATAAAGGAGTCGTGTCTGTCTGTCTACCTGTTTTTTTATGCATTTGGACACCGCACGAACTAGCAGTGCCAAACTTTTCATGGCATATTCTTAGGTCCTGAGGAAGATCGAGAGGGTTGGGCTGAAATTTCATACACGTTATGATACATTGTAATTTTTTCCAATCTTTCAAAAACTTCGGCGCATTTGCTGCCATTGTTAGAATATTCATCTCTTAGTGTCACTTTTTTTGCACTGGGTATTAGTATAAAGTATGGCAATACGCACGAGTTAAGAGAAAGGCAGTCACATCTCCACACTATTTGCTGAGTTATCCGATTTAAAAATGAATGTAAATGTGTGCACAGCGGGACATGTAGTAATAATAGATGACAAGATCTTAAACAAGTCTTATATACATCTTCTGTCGTTTTCTGGCATAGTAAGTCTCGAGTATGGACATTTTTCCGAGCAACGCCGGGTACTACCGCTAGTATATGATATTTAACAATGTTCTATATATGTCTCTCGAGGGTTTTAAACTGTTTCTATCAAGAAAAAGTTTCTCTCCAATCTATATTTTGTTTATATTTGAGAAATCATTGATATAGACATCAGTAAAACATTATAATAAGACTTTTCTTTACAGTAACTGGGAATTTTCGTTATTTTTTTCTATCATATCAAACAGAGTGAAAAACAATATTATAGAAGTTTTTCTTTTCTCACAATTCAAAGAAAATGAAAGATTCATTTTGATGATCATCATGTTTTCTTCTTCTTTTAGTACCACTTCGTGCCAGTTTGATAGATATTCCTCCAAATGCCATATGGAACAATAATGGTCAAACAGTAGGAGAACAAAATCCAACACTCTCTCACCTCAGGGGTGTATACGTGGATGATGAAGAAACAGTTTATGTTGTTGATTCTTGGAATAATAGTATTGTAGCATGGAAATCGGGTGAAACAAATGGACAAATAGTAGCAGGTGGACATGGACAAGGAAATGGTGCTCATCAATTGGATGCACCAATGGATGTGATCGTAGATAAAGAGACAGATAGTCTTATTATTTCTGATCATAAGAATGAAAGAGTAGTTAGTTGGCCTCGTCAAAATGGAACAAGTGGAGAAACAATTATTTCGAATATCACTTGTTTTGGTTTGGCAATGGATGATAATGGATTTCTTTATGTCTCTGATACTGTCAAGAATGAAGTAAGAAGATATCGAATAGGTGATTCACAAGGAATAGTAGTAGCAGGTGGAAACGGATATGGAAATCGTCTTGATCAGCTCAATGGACCCCGCTACATATTCGTCGATCGAGAACATTCAGTATTTGTGTCTGATTCGAATAATTACCGTGTGATGAAATGGATAAAAGGGGCAAAAGAAGGTGTTGTTGTTGCTGGTGGACACGGAGAAGGTAGTAGTTGGAGACAATTGGATAATCCTTATGGAGTTGTAGTTGATCAATTGGGTAGTGTTTATGTAGCTGATAGTGGTAATCATCGAATTATACGTTGGCCTAAAGGAACACACCAAGGAGATGTTATAGTTGGTGATTATGGTGAAGGAAGACAAGCAAATCAACTCTATATGCCTAACGGATTGTCATTTGATCGAAAAGGTAATCTCTATGTGGCCGAATGGGGAAACCGACGAATACAACGATTTAACATTGAAATACCATGAAATTAATGAAATGAACTGATAAATAAACTTTATTTATTTTTAGCTATTGATTATTATATTCTGATTGCTGTGTAATTTTACTTGGAGAGAAATAAAAGAATAAAAATGAGTTGATGTATATTTATATTCACGTCCGTGCGCGCAACCAGAGAAATCCTAGCTGTTGGAGGCACAAAGGCAGGTATTTGTAAAATACGCGAACACCCACGAACATCCTCAAACTGGGAGTTGATACTACCAGTAGAGAGAGCTCAGTGAGCTGATTCTACGAACACTCACGAACACCCAAAAAACTTGAGAATTAAGCCCCCCTCCCCTAAAAAAAGTCAATTTTCGTCAGAAAAATTGAAACTCAGATAAATGCATAGAAAGAGAGGCCGTCTTCTGCTCTTTCAGAAGCACTATGATTCTTTTACTCGTATTCTCTCTTTGGTAAAAATTTTTGATGATTTCCATCAACTTCTCCTACAAAAACAGAGTTACTTTTAAAAGAACGAAAAATGTTTTTCATTTTTTCTCAGAAGGTAGGTTCGACGACGTAGCGCCACCGCCATTCAACCATCGTTCAATATAAAGTCATATATTTTTTATTGTTTAAAAGCTCGTGTATAGGGCTAGCCCCTCTCGTGGTCCTTCCTTTTTAAAATAAGCCCTTTTATTAGTATATAAGAAGTCATCTCTATAGAAAAAGCACCATTTTTTAGGGTTTTTTTGAGTCATTGAACTTGTCATCTCTTTTTTTCGCTTAAAAAGTAAGAATTTTAAGAAAAGGTCCACAAGAGGGGCTAGCCCTAGAGACAAGCTTTCAAACAAAAAAAAATTTGTATATGTAATAAAGAGCCATATGAAGATTTTTTGGCGCCAAGATGATCTATTTTTTAACCCTCGTTTTGTTCATATCTCCGTCAAATGTCAGGGTATCAAGCTGAAAATTTTACCACAGCCTCAATATATGCTCGAAATTTCAGCCCATTTGAACGTTCCTAAGACCGAGATCAATTTTTGAGGGGGATTGGGTCCTTAAAGTGGTTTCCCACTGAACATTGTTTTTTTTCACCTAGCGAGTGGACCAAAAAAAAGTACTTTTTTATTTTGCTCATTATGCATTCAATTTTCATCCGGTTATCTTGAATCTTTTTAAAAAGATTTGCCATTGAATTCTCTACAAAAGCATATGGTTTTTGTTTTCGTAAGTAATCGGAACCATTTTCTATCAAACCATACAATCGGTTCGTAAAACTGTTACAACTTTCAAGAACTACTGTTTCTCGAATTTTCTTTACTGATCTCTTTCACGTTCATGTCTTTGATCAGGTGTCAGTAAATGTGGTACCCATGTTGAAAAAACTTTAGTCATATGTAATTGTTCATGTATAATACCATGTACCGTGCCGGTTGATATGCCAAGGACGTATGCTATTTGCTGAACTGTAATTCGACGATCTTTGATAATTAGGCATTCAACAGCTTTAATAGTTTTATCGTCTGTTGCAGTAATTGATCGAACACATTTAGGACCATCTTCAATATTTAATTGTCCATCTTTAAAACGACGAACCCATTCAAAAACTGTTGGACATGAACTACCACCATACGTTCATAAATATTAGTTGGAGATTATCTTTCCAAAACAAGAAACTTTATTACTTAGTGATACTCAAGCTTTCGATTTTCCATCAGTATATAGAGGGTGATTTGATAAAATCATAATATTCGCGAATAGTCATTCGATTGGTTAATGATTATGATACCTATAGATGGGGCACTGTTCCAGCTACACAGACCAAAAGTTAAGAACAGTAATGCTTCTCATTGTTTTATAATAAAATCAGTCTGGATACTTTTTGAACACACTATGTAAACACTTGAATTCTTTCGAAATGAATAACACTTAGATGTTTGGCCTCTTCAATAGATCAACTATCTCTCGATCTAAAAAAAAGCATTCTCTTTTGAATCCTATTGGTTGCTATTCCTCGTGATGACACAACATTTAACAGTGTTGACATGCTTGTTCTTCTTTCCTTCTGTGATTGCACAATCTCAATTCTGTGCAAAATAAAGTACTCATTTTCGAATACATATTATCGGAGGTCCGAAGTTGATGGATTATCGATAAAACTTACCGAAAAACCTTCCATCAACATACCATGACCTCTTTTTTTTCTCGGTATAGCTTTTCAAAATAAATAGAGCCCTGTAACTTTCATAATAAATGGTAGAATGACGCAATCAATCATTACATAATACAATTACTCATATTTTTTAATATTAATTTTGAAGATATTGATGATTTAGCGGTTCATCTTAATAATAATTGACTATGTGTTCAAATGGCACGTTTTGATTGTTTTTTTTTGTTATCGTCATTTTTCACATACGAAAAACGGTTTTCTTGGTTGTCACTCGTTAGTACGGATAAATTAATGAATACGTATCTCGGTTAGTTCTCATAGATCTTGAAAATCATCATATACTACTCACTTAAAGGCTGTATCTTTTATAGAATCACCGATCTTATTGATTGTGAAATTTACAAAAGTGTCCAGGCTTCCAGAAAAGAAAATTTCAAGGATTCATACTCTTAACTGTTCGATACTACTCAAACTGATATAACTTCTAAAATTTTGTATTTATCCAAATTACACAAATTTCTAATCTTTTAAAAAATTTTGGACTCACAAAAACGAAACTGAATCATGTCTTTTTTTTTCTTTTCTTTTATTTACTGAATGAATTATTTCGTTTTTCTTATTCTTTCACACATTAAAACATCGACATAAAATATTCATCTTAGTTTATATTTTAGTTTTTCTCAGCATTGATTAATCCTTCACAAATTATGAAATCGAAGTTCCGCGGCACCAGAACGAGGACTTCGTACTTGTACAACAAGACATCGTTCACCAATCAAAGCTGTTGTATTTATTTGTTGATTAGAATCATACGAAATTGTTTCTTCAACTTCACCATTTAAATTATTGATCACAAAAAAATTTTTCTCTTCACCACATGAATTTACTAAAAATTTTTCATTAGGTAGCGACAGAATATTGTAGTATGTATCATCATTTGCAAATTTTAGAACATGAAGTACACCCATATCACTTGATTGACGTAATTCAACCCAATAGAGAAAATTTGGATAATCTTGTTCCTTTAAGACAAAAGCAAGATATTGGCCGGTACTACTAAAACACATCTGTAGAATTGATTCATGTTTTTTACATGATGTCGGTGGTTTAATTGTTCTTTTTAAATTCCAATCGGATAAATTATATTCTTGGATGACTGATCCAATCATATCCATACATACTAAAATTGTCTCTTCATAACATGAAAAAGTGCTCATTTTTTCATCGAAATTTTTTAATTTTGATAATCTCTGTGTTTCAGTAGTCGTTAAATTGAACCCCTCAATGGTCTTCAAATCAGTTAAAATTAAAAATTGATTTAAATATGATGACCAATGCATATCTCGAACATTGGTACAGTTTGAAATCCTTTTCTTTTCAATACCTTGTTCATCAATTAATCTGAAATTACCAGCCGGACAGTGAAGTAAATATTTATCATTCGCAGCCATTGTAGTGAAATAATAAAAATCATAATAAACGTCCACTGACATCCGTGGTTGCTTATTTAAAGCAATAAAATTTAAAGTCATGACCAACTTCGTTCGTGAGTTGCAGTTTTTCGATGTAATAGACAAATTGATGTTGTGAAAAATACTACTCAGTGAAATTGTAAAAGAAAAATGAAATTCAAACACAGAATAGCACTTCTTAATTTCTACTGTATGTTATAGAAGAAAAAAAGACACTTCTTACTTTAATGTTTTTTTTTCTCATTTTTTATATTTTATTTGACTAAATATTTATTTATGAAGAAAACAATAATACCTATGATGATGTTATGCATGTAATCAATTCAAAAGTGATTTGTCGGTTCTAACAGCAACATACTGTTTGTTATGATGTATCCAACCAAATAATCGAAAGAATTCGGGAAAAGTTTATCATGTGGATGTGGGTATGAGTGTGGATGTAGGTGTTAGAATGAGTAGTGTCACAACCATGCCAACGCCTACATTCATATATTTATTTGTTCTATTTCTCTTTTAAGAACCTTGAAAATTATAACTGAAATTATTACAATAAAACAGAAAAAACTTATGTGGTTTATGTTGGTATTTTAGTTGACAATCTTCGACGTAACTAAACGAAGAAAGTCTAGTAAAATTTAGTTATCTGATTTTAATTCTTTGATGAAACATACAACTAACAGAATCATTAACAGAAGAAAAAAGTAGAGTTAGTTTTCTAATTTTCATTATAAAATACGTAAGAACTTTTAAGATAAACAAGGAAAACAATAAGATGAAGATTAAACTACATTTTTTCCACTGCTCTCAGAACAAGTGAAAGAATTAGAAGAATAGTCATTAGAAAAAAAAGGCAGAAAAATAAGTCTTTCGATTGCGGTTTTTATAAAATGCTCAATCACTTTTGCAAGAATCTAAGATGAATGAAACAAATTGAAACATGAATAACCTTTTGGATTTTTTCCAGAAAAATGGCGAACACTACTCAAAATAATCGAATGCAAAAAAGTAAGGAAAGCGTTTTTTTCTATTTTGTCACTTCTAACAGACATAAATACAGGGGTAATGTTTTTTCGAACATTTTTATAGTGTAGTGGATAGCCTACGACGAATACTACATAACACTACAATTTGATATTCGATCTATTCACTTACAGAAAAAAAAGAAGACAAACATCTCTTTTCCCTGAACGCAAGAAAAAATCTTATACTCCAAATTTCAACATTTTTGACTTTCTCATCAAGAAAATGTTAATTAATTAGGAGCTCTCTTTAAACGTTTCAACTAGGAATTGGTAGTTTTCAACGAGTAATATCGAATATTATCGTATATTCGTCCACCTTTACAATCAATAACACATAAACATCTTTCTTTTATAGTCATCACAGAACTGCTTACAAATTACATTTCACTATCGACCATATATTTTCGATTGGATTTACATCCGAACTAATGGGTGTGCCAGATGAAATGAACCTCTCAGTATTTTGACTATAACTTTTATTCTTTTTGATCTTCAAAGTTTATTGTTTTTCCAAAAGATACGCCATCAAATTCTCTACAAAACCATAAGTAAGCTTATTTCTGTAGAAAGTTAAGAAAAAAAATTAAACGAAGATTATTCAACACATAAAATGTACTCAACTTTTCAAGCTAGCAAATGTCTCGCGAATGGCTAGGGTTTATATTTCTTTTTCTCTCGTCAAGATCGTTTATTTTAAAAGCAAAGTATATCATAAGATGCAGCGTGGAAAGCTCTACAATCTACAGACTAAGGTTAATTTAATTATATATTTTTTGTTTTCAAAGAAAAGCAAAACTGTGTGTGACTAATTTTCGTCATTATGAAAAACAATCGTACAGAATTTGGTTTTTTTTTTGAAAACAAAAACTACGCAAATGGAATAAACTCTAGTTTGTACCCATGCGTTCAACTGCGGTCAAACTGCGGCGCAGTTTTGCGTAAATGCGATCGCACTGTGACCCGTAATTGCGAAAGACTGCGGCGCAGTTACACGCAACTGCGACGCAGTTGTCAAAAAAGTGGTGACGTGGGTACATATAAATTTTCCGTTTTTTTGAAAATGAGAATATTTTCAAGTTTTATCCAATAAATAAACTTTAACTTTCATTATAAATATAAAAATAATTTCTTTTCCTTTTTGTTTTAGTTGTATCTTATTAATATTAACGAAATAATATTGAAAATACTAAAATAATGAATTTTATCTCTTCAATAATTCTTATAATATTTTTGTCTATAAATTGTTCATCTGGTCATCGTATAAAACGTGGTATTAATTGGAATGGAAATAATTGGGCATTTGGTTGTGATTTTTCTAATAATGATTTAACAAATGTTCAAATTCGTGGTGAAGATTGTGGTGGAAGATATGCCCAAACATCAGGATGTACTCATTTTACATGGACAAAATGGAATGGTGGAACTTGTTGGATGAAAAAAGATTCTGTTACTCAAAATGATGCTTTTTCAACAAATGATAATAGTATGGTTTGTGGTGCAATTCAATCCGTTGGAGAAGGAACTATATACATTGATTGTATTATGGGTAGTTTTATTCCTTCTAAGTGTCCTTCGAAAGGTCGTTAAAAGTAGAAATTCTTATAAATTATCAAGATTTTATCCAATACATGTATTTCATCATGCATAGACATTTTCTTTATGAATTACGTCAAACAATTTCTTTGTGTATTTTTTTTTCATGTAGATCAATGGAAAACAGACTCACCTTTTTTTTGAATAAAAGACAAATCAATTTGCTAGTTTTAACTTTTATTTTTCAGCAATCGATTAAGCCGTAAATCAATTCAATCGGAAATAGTGTGCTTGTTAATAATAATTAAATGCAGAATTAAATTCACTAATACGTTTCATGTTACTTATTGATATATTTTAACTGCAATCAAGGCTCTGTATTGGATTTACAAGCAAAATTAATGAAAATAGGGAAAACTAGGGAAAAAACAAACTATTGTGAGGGTGCGGATGAGAGTGAGTCAAGCTGTGATGATCGGTTTGGATTTTATTTAAGGATGTTATCACATCACTTAAATCTTTTTTGAATTTAAGAAAAAGAAAAAAGAAAAAATATTTACATTGTCACAAGACAATAAATAGATGAATAAACATTTCAAATCAATAGAAAGAAAATGAAATTACTTCCAAATATATAAATAAAGTCTACTTAAGAAAACGTTTCTAGACTTAATTTTATATAAGATATTTGAAAATTGTATTGATAAAAAACGAAAACTGCAATGATAAAGAATCGAACGTAACTTTTCTATAAATAAGCATTTTTTTGTAAATTTTAACATCCTTTCAGTATTTTGCATTTTTCTCCATGTAAACTTTGACAAATTGTAATAATAACAAGATATTCATTATCAATGTTAAAAACTGAATCTAGAAATGTATGTTCAAAGTAAAAAAAATAAAAAGCACTGTAGTTTTGCATTACTGATAACTTCCCATATAGTGAAAAAATATTTTTGATTATAGTTTCTTAGCAAACAAAGATCAGCCGATAATTGTTTCATACTTGACATAAGAGTATTTTGTGTGGCCGACCCACATAATATCAACTTTCAACTCAAATCATCACTTTGGGATCTTCTCTTGTAAGCATGAAATAGTTATTGATATTGCTTTGTATTTTATTTTACATACTATCATTAATCGATTTTATATTAAATAAATCATCATTGTTTAGATAGTTGATATCATGGTCAAGTCATATCTCGTTATCTTATTATTGTATTCACAATTTTGAAAATAATTAACATTCTTAAATTGTTTCAGAATTGATACATTCATATCTTAATGAACAATATCAATTATTTCTACTATTATTTTTCATTTTCTCATGATAAATAATTCTTTGAAAAATAAAATTTCATCATGATTATCTCAGTTTCCGAATTTTCTGATTTTTTTTTCTTCTTTGAATATTGACTATCATTAGATTTGAAGGAAATAATATAAAAAATAATCTCTATATTCAGATAAATAGAGCATGGCAGCTGAAATAATAACAAAAAATGCTTATGTCATGATGATCATAAAATCATTCTCCAGATCTAATGAATCTTTTAAGAGCATATGTTCCTCCTTATGTGACTGACCAGAACATACCTGAATATTACCCTATAAAACCTTATTTTAATGTAATTGAAATAAGTGAATCATTGACGATTAGATTGAGGAGTAATAAATTTAAAATACTTTGTTTTTCTTCTAACATTAAATGTTACTGATCATACTTACTTTGACCAACTTCGTTTATCAATATGGTATCGAAAATATGATTTTGTGTGTAATATCATTTATTCTTTATTCCCATTAAAAAAAATCATGAAAAGCAGAACAGTTATGATGACTTTCTTGTAAATTTTTCATTAAATAAACATATTTCAAAAGTTCATAAAAACTACAAGACACTTTCACCTTAGGAAAGTATCCATTTATAACGTATTAAATTTGTATAAAATCAATTTCTACTATAAAAATGTATTTATTATAAATTAAATAAAATAATTCTATTACGAACAACATATATTGCTTTGTCAATGATAGAATATTATTTATTAATATCTTTCAAAATTGCGGTGCTACTTGATTAACAGTTTTTATTTTCTGTAGACATTGATCACCATATATTCTAAAGACGACATAAATGAATTGTTGTCGAAATCGTTCAGATACACAAATATATACATAAAATGAACTCTACAATAATATACAAATAACGAAAAACATTATTTATTTTTATTTGATTTCTTACCGCATAATTTAAATAATATATACAAATAGAAAAACTAGTAGCCAATCGTAATCTTTCAACATTATTTGGATCACGCATAAAATTTGTGTCTGAATTAAGAATAGTAGTAATAAGATAGGGATTTGTAGTTAAAAAATTAAAAACACTTTGCATGAGAACTATAATTGTTAATTGTTTATCTAATGCACGTCGAACAAGAGGTACAGTTCGATAAGATAAACTCTTCATATTATGATATGCTAATAAAGCAAATATAATATCAACAAATATAGGTAAATAACCAGTCAATACAGGTGTATAAAACCTGCTGATATATTGTATAAATATATCATTTGAACCCATACAAGTTATTCTACCTGTAATAGGTGATGGAATTTGATTAAAATAGATTAAATATGGA
>JAJEKB010001426.1:849711-887496 GCA_022393335.1 Macrotrachela quadricornifera | reverse complement strand
AAAACAGTTCTTATCGAAATTTTATTATTATGATATTAGATGAATAACAATCAAATAGTGTAGAAAGGTAGAGCTTTGTTTTTACTATCAGTCTTTATAGAAAAGAAAATTTCTTCAAGCTTCTATAAGAAATTGACATAGTACCGTAAAGACTTTTGGTATGACCTAAGTATGCTCAGATAAATTGTAGTGAGAAAGAACCATAAGTGTTTATATTTCTAAAGTTGTGTACCCCCCTCAGCGAAATCCTGGCTACGGATCTGCTAGCAAGGTCTACCAGGGTCGCTCAACAAGATTGACTCTGGTACCTTTGGTAGATCCTACTAGACCCTGGTAGACTCTAGTAGTTCTTGATCAATCCTACAAGACTAATAGATTTTAATGAAGAATAGTGTATTCTATGAATGAAAGCTAAAAATAATTAAGATAGAATTATTGATTGAGATATTGATGAAAGTTATCATTAAAATGTTGTTTAATTTGTTTTATGTGAATTTTGAATTACTTTGCAATTCATTTCGGTCATGGTCTCTTCAGTTATGATGACTTTCTCATTCAATGTCGTTTTATGTTTTAATCTTTGTCCAATGTATTTTCTTTTCTCAAAATTTCCCCCGAGTAATCCGTTTTACTCAGCAGCGCTTCTGTCACCTACGAGTAGATTCTCAACCTCTGTTTTAAACGTATATTTTTCTTCTCATATCTGTTGCGGTCGTCATTCTTTTTCAAATACTATGACAAAACTTCGTATGCGGTAAGATAAAACAGTTATTGCACCATATTTCATGATGTAATTATTATTGTCTAAAGAGAACTATGATTCATTCGTCTCAACTTGGAAATATTTGTTGGGCAAGAACGAAAAAACATTTCGTTTTTATTGTCAATCAGTTAGAAGCGCACATTTTTACTACATTTTCATCTAAAGTTACAAACAGAATAGCAATTATCATAGTAGAAAATAGTAAAATAATGTCATCGGTTATACAAGAATCAGGTCAGTACAATTAAATAATAAAATAATGTCCCACATTGTCTGTTGTCTTTTTTTATTTGTATAATTCAGCTACATTTGATATGACTTCAGGGCCATTTTTGGACATTATTCCACTTATATTAAACTATTTAGACTTGAAAAGTCTCGTGAATTTAGCAGAAACATGTCACTTTTGGAGATATAGAATATATACTGATGTCAAATTATGGCCAGAAATCATTGAATTGCCTTATATTGGTTGTATGGATAACGATGTTGGTGTACATAATACTCTTGAAAATGTAATTGAAGCAAAAGTATGGTCAATGGTTGCACCTCCAGAAGATCCTAAAGCTTTGGAAAAAGTTTTAGAGAAAATGTCATTATCTTATGAAAGTATACAACGTTTTGCATTAGTCAAAAAGGTATAACAATCCCATATTTGTTGAATAAAATGAGATTAATATTCAGACATATTTAATCATTTTACAGGTCAATTTCAAAAACTTTCTTCATACTGATGAATCATTACGTCTCACTGCTCTATTATTTCCTTCTATTGAAGAAATTAGTTTTGAAGGCGATCTTTTATCAATTGTCGGTGTTGAACATATAGCTAAATCCTGTAGAAAATTAAAACATATGGAATTTTATCAATGTAATAATCTTAATCTATCAAATGCCTTTGCTCTTTTTAACACTGAAGATCATAAAGAACATTTAGAACGAATTTTTGTTCATAATAGTTCATCTTCAAGATACAGTACTACATCTATAAATACAGATGATTTACCATTTATTGCATTATGTCAACGATGCCATTTATATTATAATCAATTGAAAAATGAAAAACAAATGTTATGTCTTTATCATCCAGGAGTAATTATCATTTGTTTTTTTCTAATTCATTTAACATATTTAATAACACATTAAAGTGCTGCTTTTCAAATGAAACGTCATACAATGATTTATGTATTTAGAAATTTATCTATAGTATTATCAAATTTATAGTTTTTAAAGATTTTCAGAAACATAAAGGTCTTTTCCTCAGTAAGAAAATTATTTTCATCTTACTGTCTATTGCAAAAAGTGAAAATACTTTCGTTTTCTGGATACATTTTCAAAATTTCAGCTGTGAAAGAAATGGGAGGAAAAACATTTAAAATAATCACTCTTTTAATAATAACTCCGACAGACATTAGCCAATCTCAACACAGTTATTGTGTAAATGGTTTGACGTACACAAAAAGAAACGCTTTTAACAAGATAAAAAACAAAGAAAATATAAATATGATAACATTTATTATACTCTTTATATTTTTCTAATTATTTAAATAATTATAATAAAATGGAGTATAGTTAGAATATTTACTCGCGAGATAGGCACGAATTATGATAAAAAAATTACATTATAAACTATAGTATACATTATGCAACCAATTTTTATACCAAGAATTTTATTCTTCTTTTCTATTATATTAAATATTATCATGTATATATAATTCTTTATTCATTTTAATATTTCTTATAGACATATAGTGGTTATGGACATAGTTGTTCATCATTCAGTTGTTGTTATAGTAATACACCAAGATATCCATCAACATTAGGATGTCAATATACTTATCATGGAAAATTATCTTATGAGGCAAGAATATCATGTTTTGATCATACATATGAATTACATGATGGGTAAGATTGAATAATATCAAATTTTCTTTTTATTTAACTTGGGCATGGTCATCTTTAAGACTATCACTTGTTGACCACTTGAGGTCCGTACAGACCCCAGCCTGATAAAACAGAAATAGTATATTATATTATCATTATTTTATTATAGAACTATAGTGACAATGAACGAGGCTTGAGTCTGAGAACAATAATCAGAACAGTATTTGTTCAATGTTTTTTACTTTATTCTCAAAATATTTTATATCCTATATTTCATATGAAAATTGTTTTTTTTAATGATAAGTGTCTTGTAACAAAGCAATCTTTTGAAAATGAAATGTTTTTATGTAAGGTTCACTGTGCTGAGACTTCTGTACTGACAATGAAAGAATCCTACCGGAATGTTTAATACGTTTGACAAGATTTCTTTCTTTATTAGAAGTAAAATTTCAACAAAATACAATGTAGATAGAAATTTGTCATTCCTGAAGTAACCCTCGTTTTTATAGTCTCCGTCTAACTGATTGGTATCATTAGCGTATTCTACTAGGTGTTCCTAGAGTATACTTGGAAGAACAAGGTTTCGTTGAAAGTTACAATTACAAACCATACAGAGAATCTCGTTGAATCTAGGTGGACCTCAAGTGGTCAACAAGCATCCATATGTACTTCGAGATAGTTTCTCACATAAACAACTATGACAATGAGTGACTGATATCAGTAACATATTATACTATTCTTCACTAGAGCATATCTCAAGGGGCGTGATTCGATCTTATGCTGTGTGCATATAACATTAAAATAAAATTGATTGAGATGCCCATGTGGATCCCAAGTGGACGTGCCAGAGTTAAAATAAACATGCCAACTAATATATTTATGTACGTTTAGACATCCAGAATATATGTTTCAAAAATATCCAGATGTTACATTTCCATTAAATTTTACTGAACGACGTCGACTGAAGCGACATTATAAAAAATGGAACAAGAAAGAGCAAGAATAAATAAAAAATAAGTAATCATTGAAAAAAAACTCGATATTTAATAATAACAATATTTATCTCTGTCATAAATAAAAATTAATAAGCGAACAATTCTTTTTATTTATTTCATTTAAAAGAAAAAGCATGTTTACTTTATTATGTTTATCTGATTGTTCTCCTTTTTTTTCGAAATAAAATGAAAAAAAAGTCAATCAAAAACTCGTATAGGTTTAAGTTAATTCCTTATATAATCAGACTTTTCTAAGAATTATTTTTATAAATCCATTTTAATTTAAATAATATGTTTATCTAACAAAATCTTTTAGATAAGTTAATCTAAAACTTAGAAATTTCACGAACTCATCTCATTTCCTCGTTTTTTTCATTTTATTTCATTAACGAGTGTATTACGCATATAACTCATTTATTTCCAATCTGTAAGAAAAAAAGAAAAAATCTACTCTTTTCACGATTTTATTCTAAACAATTATTGAGAAAATATATCAATCAATATTTTCTATCATTTTTCATAACTCAATGAGAAATCGTCATTTAATCAACGATTTTTATTAATTAATTATATTTAACATTCCAGACTAGCAAGTGACGGGTAAAAAGACTATTTGCTAATTTTAGTCATGATGTATATCTCCACTCCGTCCTTTTCTCAAAAAGTTCTAGGTCGAGACTAGTCTGAAATTATTCGTAATCCATAGCTCACGTCCTGATTACCTGAATAACGGCGCCATTCTGTTAATTATGTCTAGTCCATTTACTAAAAAAAAACTCGACATATTCCAGAGATGTGCGGGCAGCAATTTTTGATGCCCCATGGGATCCGCCTCGTGAGGTTTGCTAATCTCACCCCGCCCGTATTGATCCGTGAATATTTTGGTTAATAATTGACTTTTTCTTTAGTAGTTTATTTTACATAAATAATTTATTTATCACAATAATGTGTTTATCATAAGAAAAAATATAAGACAATGTTCTAGTTTAAGTTTTTAAATAAGCAGCAGCAGATCGAACCAGTATCATATCGTTCATCAGTGATGGATTAAGATTATTTCTCTTTTGAGATATCATAACACCAGCTGAACTGAATTCATATCTGACTGCACATGAAGCAGCACGAATACAAAATACCTTTTTTGTCCATATGGATAAATTGGGCAATAAACTTGCCTTCTCTTTCCAAAAAATAAGGAGATTATCATTCTCATCAATGAAGTATGTGCATTTTGTTGGCTTCACGAAGAAAAAACAAATAGAGGCCTAGGGGAAACATGCTGGTACCCAACACCCTAGCACCTCAGCACCTTCGGGTGAAATTTAAAGAACAGAGTAAAGTAGTCATATTTTACGACAAGGTGCTGAGAAAAACAGTTAAAATAATGGAAAAGTCGTTGAAGGTGTCGAACAGGTGCTGAGGTGCCATGGTGCTGGGTGCCAGCACTTTTCCCTTTGATAATGAAAAAGATAAATAATGAACCAGCTTCATTATGATAAGTCCAAAACGATCAACCAATCGATGCATTTGAAATCACATGCGTAAAATGACGATATCTGTCAGTTATTTCCAACGGTCCTCTATTGTGCCCCAAAAATTCTTTACCCGCCACGCAAGGACCGGATCCTTTTAGCCCGAATCGCACTCATCCCGACCCGCACATCTCTAACATGTTCTATGGTCATGACGTCTATCAAAAAAGTGAGAGCGTTTAGTACACAGACTGATGATATGTAGACATAGGATATCTTACGAGGGAACTTTCGCAGGTGTTCAAGCCCGCTAGTCCCCAGATATCGAATTTTCAAGATGTATACAAAAAGGGTTTGAAATGAAAAATGGTCGATTTTGGAGAGCAGCAGAATATTCAAATAGAAATTCTTTGAAGTTTTGCGCACTGCTCGTACAAGTTGTTCTGCATTAAGAGTTACGTTATATCTTATCAATACCGCTTCTATTGATTGTTTATCTGGTCATAAGACATCCAGAACTCTTTATTTCTTGTTAAACAATGCGTGCATGTCATATTCATCAACAAGACATGATGGTATGCTAGCGAAGAAAACGAAAAGTAAGATAATCAGTAGTGTGTCATCATTATCCTCCACCAATCATTTTTTTTTCTGGTGTATAACAATATTAGATATGAAATGGGGAATTCTGAGTGTTCTATGAACTGATGAGCGACAAGTAGAAGTGGTATTGATAATATATGATCTAATTCTTAACCCAGAGTAGGTTACATGAGCGGTGGGCGAAAGTTTAAAGAATTTCTACCTGAATACTTTACTATTCTCCAAAAACGATCATTTTTCATTTCAGTCTCTTCTCGTGTACATCTTGAAAATTCGATATCTCGTGAATAAAGGCGGAAGCGCACGAATCCTCTTGAGGTTTTTCATACTTCATTGAGGTCTTCCTAACACCAAAGGATGAGACCTAGCGGGCTTGAACACCTGAGGGAAGTTCTCTCGTAAGTCGCTTGAAAGTCGGAAACGACCATTAACTTCTAAATGATAAAACGAGAAGTTTTCTGATAGTGATATTAGACATGTATATGAAGAAGTGTCACGTTTCATATATGCCAATTCCATTCATAACTAATATTTTTAAGGCAAGAACTCGAGATTTGACGCATTCATCTTTGCCTTTATAAAAATTGAAATCGTAAGCCAATTCAACAACACGTTGTTTTAAATTTGTCTCATCAATTTCTAATAGAGAATTAAATATACTATTATCTAAAAGTATGAATGCTCATTGAAAGTAACCTTACAAAAGAAAAACGAAATAAAAAAAGAATGATGAATTAATTTTGGATAATATTGTAATTATAATTAATTACTTGTATGAGAAGAAGTTATCGAGTTTATCTGTCAAATCTGTGAAGATGCTGGTGTGGGTGGGTTCAAATTCGTACTCTTATACACTACAACACTCGTTTTAGATTATGTTCCACAAAAAGAATCTATGACAGGAGAAAGTTAAAACCTGCATACTGTTAAAACACAAACAACAGAATCTAGGTCATTGTATTGAAAACATTGAAAAGGAGGTATCTACATTATGTACAGTCCTCAGAACAGTAACAAATCTAGAATCTATCGAAATACTTTTATACAGGTTCTCATTCAAGGCCAATTTACAAATCTTTAATGACCAGAATATAATTTTTTCTATACTTTATCTGATTCAGAGACCGTCATGAGCATACGTATGTTACAATCGTCTATTTATCTTTGTTTCACCAACAATCCTCAGACATTTGAATGCTATAAACATGTGCTTCACAAACTCCCGTGAAACTTAACATAGGTGTGAGTATACGTGCGAAATAGTGCAACACGCTCATGAATGTTTGGTCTAATTTCACAAGTAATGTGCTTCAATAATTCACTGTTATCGTTAATTCGACTACAAGCGTATAGTTATTGAGTCTATCTTTGTTGTGGATGGTGACCGGTATGACGAAGAAGAAGAAGAATATCGTCACCTTTGGGCTACCTTTCAGTATAGGAAGCTGCTACAAGACAGTTTCGATAAGTCCAATATTGTTCCTATAACTGTTGCTAGGTGTAGCTCTGAGTAGAATGTCGGCCTCATGCAGAGTTCTTCTCGCTCAATTACTTGATCTCCCTATACACATTGACTAGTCACATGTAATCAGAATGCTATCGGACGGATGATTCGAGACAAACAGCCGTTAGTAACATGTCCAAGGTTATTCCATGACTAGTAGTACCGAGGTTTAAACATGATACGTGCACGAATGGCAATCATGTCTATGAGAGTCTGATGCTGTGTCAATGAGGTCTGTAGGAATGGTGAGTTCATATTTCTATCCATATACACTTCAATAAATTCTTTTAGATCATCTTTCACATAAACTTCAAAATTTTACGATGTTTTCAGACTAAACTATATCAAAAATCAAAATAGCTTTCAAACATTTTTTTTATAATGGTCGAAATAGTGAGAGGCAGCAATATTATGTAGAGTTTTTTATTTTTAGGATGTAAAAGATCATTGTCATCAGTTAAGGTTCCCTCATCCTAAAATGTCAATTTTCGTCAAATTTTTCGATTTTTTGATTTATAGCACATTCGATAGAGCAAAATCTCCGCTATCGGATGCACTATAGTTTATTATTGGGTTTTATGATGAGTTTTCACTACGAAACATCAGTTTTTTGGAAATCCCCTATTCTAGAAAACCTTCGTTTTCACTTCTCAAACTTCTTTCACATTTTTCTTACACTGCGTTTTTTTGCCTTAACACTTTCGTATTTCCAAATCTCTTCGCCATTTAAAACGTTACAGAGCTCGGGTTGGTGTCAAAATGAAGGATTGATTAGCTCTACAACTTAACAGAGCCCAAATTTCAGATTTTATGTTTAGTGTCTCATGACATTAAAATATATCACAGTGCATGCCCTGTCATTACCGTGCACTATACGAAAAATTTCAACAAAAAAAAATAAAAAACGAAAGTTAAAATTCGGGCTCTGTACAACTGTAGTGCTAGGTTTTTGGTATATTTTAAAACGGGCCCGAACTTTCTAGCGTTTGAGATGGCTATAGGATTTGGGAAACTCGGGACCCTCCATCTTGGCCGGTAATCCTCAAGTAAAATCTGGTAGACTTAATATTTTGAACTGGAATTTTTATTGTGAGCTATCTAGTATGGGATACAACTCCTCTGAAAATTTCAGCAAGATTCGATGATTAGAAGCTAAAATAGAAATTAGGGTGGAGGTGAGGGCTTAATAAAGATTTGTTATTGCTATTCATAGCGCAGCTTTTAACAACAAAAAGTAACATTTTATCATTTACTTAGGTTTGGATAAATGCGAAAGAAATATTATCACCACTTTATCACATTCAGTAGAATACATATAAAATGGCCTTATCAGTGTTTACCTTACATGTCGATGAAGCATACAAAGCTCTCACTATAGCCCTTTGTGCAAATATCTTTTTTCTCCCACTATCTCGGTTTTGTTTTTATAGCACTATAGTTTGTTGAGGTTTATTGTCGAGTAAAGATATAACACAAGAGCTTTATTTCAGTCTGATATATCAGTCATAATGAAATAAAACCTATATGTATTGTTTTTATTCAGTAATAAATTTTATTTAAAGTATGATGATACAAAACCAAAGCATGAGAGAAATACTTGTTTAAATTAAGGTGATATTTCGTCGCAATAAAAACCACATGTATTCAGACGCTAGCAATATAGATGGAAAAAAACCAGTTGCGATAACAGAGATAAGAAAATAGTATAAAATAGCTACCGAGTTAAAATAAAACACCCATATTTCATTATCCAGTAAGTAACTATTTATATATACTATTGATATAGATAATAAGTATAAAATATATCTTACATTTTCTATATGAAGAGAATCCTCACACCCAGTTAGGCTTCTACATCTTGCAATTCAAGTATGTTCTGGGATCAACGGATGGAATGAAATTCTAATGTGTGCAATTTTTTTTCCGATATATTTCGAACTATCACCTTCAGAATTCTCTTATATGAACAAGAAGAACTTTTATTTATGCCCTTCACTCTATCATTGGAAGTTAAAATATTGTAGTAAAAAAGGTTTAAACTACGTTCCATCAACTAACAAAAAAAGTGAACACTCTCTCACTGCATAAAACAATTGATAATGAGGGCGGAAAGTTTCGCTCTACATTACAAAAGATAAGGGTGAAACAATAATAAATCTTATCATGTCATACTGGGTGAGAAAAGAGGGTGAAACAACAATCACCCAATATACTTCTGCAAATAAATTTGATGATGATAAGACTCAAAGTATCCTGCAACATCTTAGAATGAGAATGACAAAACTCGGATTCAACTTCAATATGTGAGGTTAAAGATTAAAAATTTATAACGATCCTGAGTTGAGTAAAGTTGTATGAAATTTGGTTAAACAAATTTTATAATCGAATTAGCCATTCCAGAGTTAGAAGTAATTCTGGCGAGGAATAACATCAGTATATTAGATATTGATTGCAATGACTTTATGATAGAAATTGGAACTTTCAAAAGCATTTTCGAGGGTCAAAATTGATTCGAATTATTCAGTAACAGGCAATAGAATGTATTTTCATATAGTTCAAACTGGAGAATCATTCGATCATCATTTAATTAATTCAAAAGAATTAAATAAAAATCTCTTTATTTTCATAGATTTTATTCTTTCAAACGGAATTGTGGCCTCCGATACAGAGTGTCAACGTATGAATTTTACATTGTTTCTTATCCTTCATTATTTTTCTTTGTTTTACTTGAAGCAATCGACGTCAAAACGTCAATAAAGAAAAAAGATGGTCAATTCATCGACATTGGTTACAAACAATTATCACAAAAACCATCGTAAGTATAATTATAACACACTATATATGACAACAGTAAAGCAAAGGAAAATAAAAAGTTAGTTTTATCAATAATCGATGGAAGTTTTTTTTAAGTTAAAAAACTTTATGAATTAACACAACATATTTCTTAAAATCTTATCAGAAACCATATCGATAATGATGCCTATAGAACATATGTCCAAACTAGCAGAAGTACTCCACGTTACTCGACAAAGTTCACCCTTAATATATGCAAACAATACATCATTGTATTTGAGAAGATCTCATAAGGTTAATTAGTAGAAGTTAGATATACAAAACTATCATGTTTCCCCTAAGGGAATTCTGATTCCAATTCTCGGATCTAATTTAAGTCTTGATCCCACTCTTTATGAGGGTCAGGGTGAAAAGCCCATTTTTTTCAACAAGAGGTAGTCGTTGATTTCTCCTGAACGAAAGAGTATACTACAGAAAGTTTGGTTGCACTGAGTATTACGGGGATCAAATGTACAGAGAACAAACACACAAACTCTCTTCTTTCTATACATATATATATAGATTTAACTATTATAAATGAAGCAAATATTTATGATAGCTTATTTATTTTGAATAGAAACATAAGAAAAAACAAATGTCGTCGGTGGGGAATAGGTCTTGTGTCAATTGCTATTGTAGCGGCATTGATTGCCGTTGCAATTTGGAAACTACCATCGAACAATCGAAAATCAATCGACTCAACAGTAAAAAAAAAAGGTTAGCTTTGAGCTTTCATTTGATCATCAACACCATCTAGATATATTTAGACACGGAAAATATCTTGGTCAAAGGTGTTTTCAGCACAACTTATATGCCAGATGATGAAAGTCAAACAATGACAATAACAAATATTGATGAGATCAATAATCAAGTATGATAATTATTGAATAGTTTATTTATATCATTCATCTATTTTCTTGTAGCTCTCAGCGAAGCTGAACGGAAAAAAGGTTCGAGTTATGAAAGCGTTTTTCCATAGTTATTCACTATCAAAAAGGTACCATCTCTAAACATTCTTTAATATTGTTTTCTTATCTATATTTTGATTTTACTTAAGGATGAAATGTGATAATCAACTGTCTGGAAATAATCTTCAATTGAATATGATTATCTCCTATTCACCTGAATGTACTTCTGAAAAGGAAAATATGTGTAAAATTGAATTTTTAGAAGAATTAAAAAATATGTTTGATCAAAAATCAAAAACTCCAATTACAATTCAATTCGATAACAATCGTTCTACAAGTACTATTATTAAAATATGTACTCTAACAGGTAAGACAGAATATCATATCATATCATAAATATTGTAGTATCATTAATTTAGAAACCGAAAAAGAAGTAGAAGAGGAAGAACAAAAAGTAGAAGAAGGACAAAAATTCGAACAAGAACAAAAGGTAGATGAAGAAGAAATGGCAACTACAAGCGTAACAAAAAAACGAAAAGGAAAAAAAACAACTGCATCAGTTTTAATGGAAGAAAAACTTTCTAAAAACAGTAAGTTAATCTAAGTTAGATTGCTAACTTTTTCGCATTCTTTATATTAACGATAAATCTGAACTCAAAAGATTTCTAGCATCTAAAGAAATTAATAAGAATAAATGATTCATTTCGATTTATTTAAATTTTGTGAAATAAATAAAATTGTAAGGATTAAAGAAGCAGATAAATTATTTTTATTCAAATAAAAGAAAAATATTCTGATATATATTGAATGAAAATAAATAGATCATGCAGTTTGCCATTCTTCTTCCATGAAATATTTTGATTTGAAAGAAATAATAAATAAATTATTTATTCATATACTCTCTTGATTTTATATAACAATTCTGAATAACAAAATCTGCATCTATGTAAAATATTAAAATATATAAGTTCTATCGTATTTTTATAGCTAAAAATATGTTTTTGAATCGTATGATATGCCAAAAATTTAATATTTCATTTTGGAAATTTTTTCTTTTATTAGATTCAGTCGATAATGCAGTTTCAAATGTTGCATTAAAACAATCAACATGTTCAATGACTATTGGTAAAATTGTTTTAGTCCAGATGGTTGGCGAACAAAAAACAAATCTTTGGGATGATACACGAATGGATACTATTTTAACTAGTGAACAAAAACGAAAACATCGTACCGTTACTGTTTATGAAGATACAACATATCGATTACGTGTTCAACTAGGTTGTGGTGGACGATCAGATGGAACTTCACTTGTGAATGTTTGTGATCTTTCACAAAATGTTCATGCATGGGTAGATCTTAATGATAATGGATATGAATTATCAGAAAGACAAATTCATCATCATTATTGGTCGGATAATTTCATTCCTGAAGGAATGTACGATCTGAATATTCATATACCACCAATTGATGGTAGACAAACAAAAGCAGGATCGCATAGAATGCGAGTTACAGTATTACCTAGTGAACAATATCAAAGAGATTGTGGCAATGCTAGATATAATGAAAGTAGATTCTTTACTGTGAATATTATTCCTCGGGCAAATTATGCAGGTAAAGTTTTATTTATTCACTTATTAAGTTTTTCATCATTCATATTGAAAAAAGACTTTTCTTAAACGAGGAAATAACATGTGATTTATATTAATTTATATTTAAGAATCATTCATTCATCATTCTAATTAATTTTCCAGTAAAAACATTCTTACGAATTACAGAGATGCATTCATAAATAATAACATATTCGATAATCATTTAATCATATCATTATATTGAGAAAAATATAAATCTTAACTTTATTTCATATCTATATAGGATTGTCTTAGGTAAAAATTTCTTCTAAAATATAATACAATAGCTATAAATAAGGAATATGATAATTGATTTTTTTTTATTAGAATAAATGAATATAAATTATCCATATATAATGAATATCTTTTCATTTTAGTTGTTACAGCACCACCAGCAGCTAATATTGTCTATAGACATCCACTATGTTATCTCAATACAGCTAAAATTCTCCTTGTCTTAATGGCTGGGGAGGTTGGTAGTCAAATTCGAGATGATCTTCCATCAAATGCTTTATTAAATGATTATCAAGATCGTCATCATCTTTCAGTGACAATCTATGATCAAACAGTATATCTTATTAGAATTCGTTTAGATTGTTCATGGCAATTAGATACTGAATTATTTGCAAATGGATGTAATCTTGGACAAAATGTTAATATATATATCGATTTAAATGATGATGGCCGGTATGATTCAACTGAAGTGGCAACACCTTATGTTTGGCCCGTAACAAGTTATATGCCAGAAGGCATATATGATTTACAAATACATATTCCACTTATTGATGAAAGATATGTTAAAACTGGTACACATCGTATGCGTCTTGTTGTTTCATCAAGTGATAATTATATTAAACTTTGTGGTCGTCATAATCATAATGAAACAAGAGATTATACGATTAATATTGTACACAGATCACGATATCACAGTAAGTAGACATTTGATTACTAATAGGAAATTTTTGATAGATAATTCACTTTGAGTTTTTTTTATAAACAGATAAATAATCTTCAAGAAAATACAGTTCTGTTTTTTATATAAAATTTTAACAAAAATATGTATGTTATATTTATTATTGAAATGAACTATTGATTTAATTTTTATACATATATGAAAATTTCGAGTTTCTCATAGTCGAGAATTATAACTGACAAATATTAATATGACTAAGAACAAATTTTTAAGTATTGTTGCTTTCTGTAATTTATTGAGAAAAATCTTCGCATGATCAAGTTTATCAATAGTCCAATGAAGATTAATCGATCAAAAAAATTTCTATAGTTGTATCATATAAGAAAAAAGATTTTTCTCACATATGACTAGAATTATTATTCATGTTTAATATTTTATTATTTGAACGCTTTTTTTTAGCTCCAATTAGTGTTACAACTCCTTATATGGTATTAAGTGATGCAGTATGTTCACTTCATCTTGGTAAAATCAATCTTGTCCTTATGGCAGGTGAACATCGAACTCAAATACGTGATGATGCATCAACAAGAGCTATATTGTCTACTAACAATAAAAATCAACAATACTTATCTGTTGCTTTGTATGAAGATATGACTTATCTTCTACGTCTTCAACTCGACTGTGGGCAACAATGGAATAGAGATTCGTATTTGACCAACTGCCACCTTATTTATGAAGTTAATATTTGGATAGATTTCAATGATGATGGAAAATTTGATGATACGGAGAATGTAACTCCTTATGCATGGCCGCTTCATAGTTATACCCCAGAAGGTGTCTATGATATCCAAGTATATACACCTGTTCTTGATGAACATAGAGTCAAAAGTAATCCACATCGTATGAGTTTAGTTGCTACATTAAGTGAACAATATCGTACAAAATGTAAAAATTATGATTATCGAGATACAAGAGAATATACTGCTACTATTCTTCCAAATGTAAGACAAACAGATACACATAGTGGTCTTTCATATTTGACATTACCTGATAATGTATGTAGTCAAACTAATGCTCATGTTGTGTTGGTCATTATGACTGGTGAGAAAGGTACTCACATTCGTGATAATATATTAACAAATACACCACTCAGTCAAAATCAAAACCGCCATCATTTGGCGGTGTCATTGTACGATGATGCTACTTATCGTATTAGGATTCAATTGGATTGTTCTCCACCATCTAGTAGAGGTCCATTAAATAGTCACTGCAATTTAGCACAAGATGTCAATGTCTATATTGACCTCAATAATGATGGCAATTACGATGAATCAGAAAGTCGAGTACCACATCGATGGCCCTTACCTAGTTCGATGCCACTTGGCATTTATGATTTAGAGATATATATCCCGACTGTCAATGAACGAAATACGAGATTGGGTACACATAACATGCGAGTTGTTGTAATGCCTAGTGATGAATATGTAAGAAAATGTGGTCGTACGGATTATCGTGAAGTAAGAGATTATACAATTAATGTTATACCCAAAACAACAACATATAGTGGTAAGAGGTTATTTTCTAACTAATTGAGATGAGTTTGATATGTCTTGTCACTTGAATGTATGATGAGTTAAACTGTAGAAGATCGAATAATTTTGGAATATTATTGAAATAATTCATTTTAGAGTGAAAGATAGGCGATTATTAATAAACATTATTTTGTTTGTTTAAATATAAATTTTCATAATGATAGAGATATATATCATATTTTCTATTTTAGTGGATTACAGAGATACGTATTGTTCTACTGGCAATTTGGTCTGTTTACCCGGTAGTAGTGCACTATCTTCGGTTCAATTAGATGGTGAACAACGCACACAGTTGAGAGATGACATGAGACGATGCAGCGCAACGAATAATTATAATGATCAAACTGATTTGGTTGTGACATTATATGATCAATCAGTTTATAGACTTCATGTACAATTATATTGTGTATCACAATGGGGATATGAAAATTCAAATAATCGAGATCCATATACGATTGAATCAAGTTGTACACATGCTCGATACATTGATGTATGGATGGATTTGAATAATGATGGAATATTTGATACTAGTACAGAACGAATGGTTTCAAGTGATTGGTATGTAGATAGCCAACAAACCAATGATTACAACTTTAATATTGTTATTCCAAGAATAGATGGTAGAAATTATTTAAGTGGACAACATCGTATGCGTATTATTGTTTCACAAGATGGAAGAAGTCGTAATCCATGTTCCAATACTGGCTATGGTGAATCGAGAGACTACACAGTAAATATCCTGCCAAAATCTTAATATTGAAATGTGACATTGACGATTTATTAATAATACTATTATAATAATATCATATCAATACAAATTCATTGTCATAAACTCATTTCCATTTGTTTCTTATCCATATCATATAAATCCCTTTCTTTCTTTTAACTAAGTATATATGTATCCATTTAGTTTATTTTTATAATTATAAAAAATAAAAGATCGTGTGCAATTCATACAGACATCTATTTAAATATTACAATATTTGCAGCATATGTTAATGGGAGGGTTTTTTTTGATACAAAATTAGTCTTATGAACAACACTAATACTAATAATTCATTTATTAAATATTAAAATTTAATCATATATGTATACATTAATTGAAATTATTGTATTAATGTAACATCAAATTGAACAACATTGATCAATACGATATTAAAAGACAGGGGTGTTGAAAGTGTGGTATCCCTTTCCTGCAATAATTTGAAATTTTTATTAGTTTTAGTAATTTCGAACAAGCTAAAACACAAAATCAAATTTTTTTCACTTCGCGAAAAAATAATAACTACGCAATCACAACCAATCTAAAAATTGTGTTTTTACATCTTAGAAGCATTGTTTTTGACCAGTGATCATGAGTGCGAGTGTCTCAAGGAGAAAAGTATGGAATCCAATGGAATCTTATTAAATCTGACAAAATCATGGAGAATCTTGAGATTACCAATTTTGTTTCTTTCGGTATATATTTTAGCTTAAGATCGATAAACCTGTAAGAACATAGAATATAATTTATAAACGTAAACATGAAAACGAACGAGATTTGAATATAAATAGTTAAAAAAAAAATTTGATAATAGAAGGAGGATTGACAGGCTGTTGACTGATAAAAACGATCGTTCATCAATGGATAGGTTAACACGAGTTATGGAAGCAAATAAAATTGAATAAAAAATTATTCGAATATTTCTATATACAGATACAACAATTATATGATTTCTCATCTAAAAATTTTTTTCGAAAAAAAAGTATAGAAACGATTGAACTTAATATAAATAATAATGGCGATTATTGTCAACATTTGCTAAAATAAAATTAAAAATATCTCCTTATCTTTATATAGTTTTTAAACAAAATTAGAACTTTTAGTTAGATCTCAACAGAGTCAACTTCTTCGACACTTATTTTCTCACATCTGATATTTATATTTTTATTTGTTCTTGATTTATTTATTTTTCGCATTCGAGAAATATAGAAAATGAAAGAAAGTTCACACATCCGACTCGCTCTTCAATTTAACTTCTATGCTGCTACTACCACCATCACTGCGTTGTCTATTGTTGAAATCAGGTTCACATATTTGTTGTATCCAAGCAACGACTTCTTGATTTTGACTTTTCTGTTCATATTGTTTATAGAATGAATGATTCTGAAATAACAAGAAGACATAATGTGCAAGAAAAAACAAAACACTTACTAAGAGCGTATTTAAATCAGCTCGTTCTGTTGCCTTCTTTTTCAAGCTAAAATCAACGAAAGAAAAACATGGAACTCATTAAAATACACCCAACAAAATATACAAACCAAAGATCAATAAAATCGCAAAATTCCGGAGAAAAATGTATTTGTGGGAGACTAGGTGATGCTTTAGTAACAATCCATTCCATCAAACCAAATGCAGTCAATTGTTTATAACATCCATATCCTGAAATAACAAAATTCTCTTCGCAACAATAAGACAAACAGTCAATTAATTAACCTTCGACTCGTGGCAGAATTCCATGTGGATCATCGTTAAATAATCTATCAATATCTTCTGATGTTGGTGGCGGAACTGGATATCGACCAAAAGCCATTTCGACAAGTGACATACCAAGTGCCCAAATATCATCTGCTATTCCTTGAGATATACCTTCGAGACGTTCAGGCTATAGATCAATCGATTAATACAAAAATCAATAGAATAAAAAATACTAACCGACAAGTAACCACGGCTATCATTAAATGAATCCATGAATTGCCCACTTACATTAAAATCGCGTAGTTTAATTTCGCCTAGAAAAACAAAATTAATCATGAAAAACAAAACCATGTACGACGTATTACCTAGCTGATTAATCAGAATATTCGATGGTCTAATTTCTAAATGATACTATTCAAATTAATCGAAAAAAGAAACAAGTGAATAAATACCTCGATATTTCTTGTTCAAAGAGCTCAGATCACGAAGGACCTGATAAAAACGCACAAGAATGATTAATAATGAATAGTTTTCAATATATCATCAACTTACAGTTACTGTAATTTTTCCGAGAATATATTCAGGAATGCGCATTACTTTACAAAGAATTAAATCCAAGGAATTATTATCCTAAATGAAGAACAACAAAATCTTGAGAATATAGATAAATAATAATATGATCACTCTCTAGCTTTAAAAACAAGTTATCTCTTGCACAAATTTTCCATGCATTTGTTTTAAAAAATCTTCAAACAACGGTTTTCAAAGGAGAGAATTCAATGAGGAGTTTCTCTCTCCTAACCATATGATCTAGTAAAATCTATACTCTAGTTTCCACTAACCTTTTCTTGTAAGTTAAGAGGCCGTGAATTTCGAAAGCGATCGACTTGATAATATTGCGATGAGGTACTATAAGATAGTGTACTGGCATTAGCTGTAGAACTCCATGTACCTCGTTCAGTTGAATGTTGCATATAAGTATTGTGATGTGTTGAACGATAGTCACGTTCCGATTGAAAACGATGTTTAAGATCTTTGATTAATTGTTGACAAAATGGATCTTTTACAGATACACTTTTCTTTAATTTTTCACTTTGATCTTTGAGCAAATTCATTGATTGTTCATAATTATTTTCTTCCATTGCTTGTTTTAAGACAAGTGCTGTTTCAACTCGATTTCGTTGAACATCAAGTGTATAGTTGACTTGAAGCAGTTCGAGTGATGGTTGAGGAACTCGAATAAGTTCAAAGGGAACAGACTTTGTAGTTAATGTAAGACCACTGCGAGGATCCAAATAGGTGATTGACACATGACCTTGAATCATTTTCGAATTTAGATTGAAGAAGATATCTTATAAGTTTAAAATAAATTACTCACCAATTTGAGGATCGATGATAAACTGATGTTCTTCTTGTTCTTGACTTGGAGATATAGATTCTTGATCATACAATTTAGGCACATGTAATTGAAACATAAGATTTCGTCGTTCTTCATTATTGAGATCATTTAGTTTAAAACTGATCATCGATGAAGGAAGTTCTTCTGGTTCGTATTTATATTTCGAATGAATATTAGTTACTTTGTATTCACCGTTGAATTCAATGTTGACACAAATTTGTTGAGCTACACACGAAAAGAGACCACCAAGTGTCATCGCAAATGCTGGACCTATAGCTTCTTCTTCATTCTATTCAATACTTTATCATTTAAATCAAAAAGAAATTGTATTCAACTTACTATATAAGTAAAAGTACCTCCGTTGCCTTGTTCCGCTAATTGTACAAGCAAAGCTGCTGTATGATCAGGTCCATAACCAAATGTGTGAGAAAGAACACTTTCAGGTAATGACTTCATTAAATTCGAATAATCATGAACTTGATTGTCCTGTCCATCGGTAAGTAAAAGTAAACCACCAACTGAATTCTTTGTTTGACGATTAGTAAATAGTTCAATACCCATACTTAATCCACATCCAATAAAGGTACCACCACCAGCCTTGATATTTTCAGTGATCGAATTTTTCAACATTTCCTTACTAAAATAAAAACAATTTTGATAGATAATTTTTTTTCTTAAAAAGTTCGATCTTGTATTCTAAAGCTGATAGTTAGCTACTCTTTAAGAGAAAATAAAAAAAATATCAAATGTCGAATCAACGAACTTACTTTTGTTGATTGAGACGTTTGAGACCGTGGGAACAATTGAAAGCTGTTGTATTAAATGAAACAATAGCTAATCGATCGAGTTCGTTGAGCTGATCGACGATGTAGATTAAAGTTTGTTTCAATAAAGTAATTTTTTCACCTTGCATTGATCCACTTTGATCAACAACACAAACAAGATCAATAGGTACACGAGAGAATGATGATGAGGAAGTGGCTTCATTCTCTGATGAAAAAATAATTGAAGGTGCTTTTACAGTGACTAATCCATAGATATTAACTTCTTGATCTGATGGCTGGCCGGCAAATTCTAATGTCGTTGTAGCAGTAATACTTGGCAATGTATCTGTAGAACTTGACGAAGCGGTAGCTTGTTGAGTCAATGTCAGATGCGTAGAAAGTGTTCGTACAGCTTCTTCATCGACTAAATCTTCTACCGAAGGAACAACCTAAAAGAGGAGTTTACAGTTTTTGTTAGATTATCCATTTCATCTCTTGACTAGATCAGTTTTTTAATAAGAGACTCTTTATACACAAGATATAACTTACAATAGCAGGTTGTGATGTTTGATGTAATGAAGACTTCTTATTAGGACCTGTTAATAGTTGAATGAGTGATTTATCGATGGTTCCTCGACATAGTGGACACTCGTGGTTTTGTGCTTTAATATGCAATGACAAACAGTCAAAATGGAACTGGTGATTACATGACAACGTTAAAAGAGGTGCACCTGCTACTAAACCATTCAAACAAATTGAGCAATTATCGACTGTGTTACTTGACGACATTGACGAGAAAAAAGAGTTACTTCCTTCTTACAATACTGACGCACACAAAAAAGAGAAAAAATATCTTGTCCCTAAGATGACTGATTAGAATTCTTTTTGGAATGATGTTCTTTTCTCTCAATGACCATCTTATTTTTGTATAATGTTACAAAATAAAGACACCTCTCGTTTATATACATGAAAGGTAACTATACAATGATTACATAAATCGCTTCAGATATCTCGTCATACTACCTTGATGAATCATACTGTAACGCCTACGTTGTCTGCTCGATGAAACATCATTATGTATTTATTTATGTTATGACTAACTTGTAATTGCTTAGTTTATCATTTATCAACTATCTTACATCTTTTATCTTGCTTTTTCTTTAATCTTACTCACACTATGTAATGTAGTGTAGAATATAGAATAAAGGGAGAGTAGTTATTCCGTAATAATCTTAATACGCATACGATAAATTCAACAATAATACAAAAAAAAAGATCGCTGATTGTTACTACAACAAAATATTCGCTCGATCGTTCGTTACAAAACAAAAGAAAAAAATGCATGCTTTTTCTTTGTTATTTTCTTTAGATTCTCTTCTGACATAAAGCCATTAGATTTGGAGAAGCTTCGACTCGCTCAAGTAGTTGAGAAAATTTTGTAGATTTCAATCCATTAGTCGAATCGTATTAAATCTTGTATAGATATTGCCAAGAGCCAGAATCCAAAGTTGAGGGTGAGTTAAATTCAGAAGGTCTTCTACGACCGATTTCGTCCTTTATATTAAAGGAACTCATCAGGTAGCTTTATATTATTGCATATTTATATCTATTGAAATTTTTAAAAGTCATTTCGAAGGTGAAAACAACCTTTTGTATTTTCCAAAATTTTGAGATATAGTATGATTGTTTAATTATTAGGATGAGTGAAAACATAATTCACATTATATTGAAAATGAAATTCAATCAAGTTTGAATATATCATGTTATACATTAAGTAATTGAATTCGGTTATATTAAAGTAGTAATTAAAGTTTGATTGATGTTAGAAGTATGCCATTTTTATTAATGAATTTGGTTGAAATTACCCAGTCAAATGTGAAAGTCAGAGAAACGGTGTACTTGTAAAAAATTTCTTAAAACACGCATCGACATGCAAAATATTTTTTAAATCATCATATGCATGCATTATCATGCAAGTTATATGAAATATTTTTACTTTTTGCATGTAAATGCAAAACATAAATACACGCGTGAAGTTGCATTTTGTAACTAAATGGACAGAAACACAAATTTTGAAATTTTTTAATAAAACATGCGAGATTGTGCATGAAATCTACTCATGCAGATACTCGTATGCGCTTCTCTCGCATGTTCACAAAAAACATATGTCTTGCATGAAAATGCTAAAACGTTATCTGCGTGTACTTGTAAAATAGTGAGATATTCTCTAAAACTTGTATGTTAACGCAAAAGAAGTGTATTTATGAAAACTAATACTGAATTGATTCTGTGTTGACATGCGAAGTTTTCCTACTTTATACTCTACATGCCTTTTCTTGCAAGAATTCAGTTTTTCTATCGAAGCGTATTTATTTATTTCCTATAAAAGTTGGCACGATTTTCTTATAGCTATATTATATTTACTTAAAAATCTTCACTTTTTTAAATTTTTTTGATTAAACTGATTTTTTTGATTTAAGATTAATTCTAATCAAAAAAATCTATTTTCCCACCTTAGTTAGATTTGATGCACATGTATATAGTAGTTATCAGATAATCATTATAAACTGAATTTTGATTATATCTCCTAATGTAAGTAAATGGTCGAATGGCACAACAGCTCGTCTTATAAAATAAAGTAAGTATGTTGGAATCTTATCTCTGGAAAAAAAGCTTGTGCGTGTTCATGCATGTCCACAACATGTACTTCATTTTTGGATCATTATAATATTGTCATGCATGTCCTCGCAAGGGAAAATAGAAAGCATGTAGATGCGCAAACTTCCATGCACGCACTCGCGAATATAGTAAACTGTGTGACGCGTCCACACGCATGCTATCTCATAATGATGCATGCGTGTACACGTAACGATGATACTGCATTTACATGCGTTTTTCAGACTTTTACATTTAACTGTGTAATAGAGGAGGATTAGGAATGGTTAAATAGAAGTAAAGTATAACATAATTATTTACTGTGTTTGATAAGTGCTGTGATTTTATAACTAAAATATATGTAAAAAGAAAGCGAATAAGAAAAACTATGGTTTATATACTATTACATGGGAATGGCATATTAGATTTTATGTTAAATGTTTCTTTTTAATATAATTGCACATAGAAATAGTTTGAATTTTGTCATCAGTGCGTGCCATCATAAAGATAGAAGAAGGTTTCAAGGATACTATTTTGAGTATGAGTATGCGATGATAACTAGCCAAATCCCGATCTCAATCTTATGAAAATTTCCTCAACTGAAGAGAGGATCATATCAAAAAAAAAAAGCATTTGTCTGTTTGTTTGTGTCAGGGTCAAAGGTGAAAGACATATCCAGTCAACGAAGTTTTACCTATAAAGTTTCTAATATGGGGCGACGAACCAATCAGTTTTTTTCACAGTGAAAATCTAGCCAATTGAGGGTAGAGCTCGACGAGTCCGACTCATTAATTTAAAAATGTATTTATTCAATGATCAAAGATAATTTACAAATATGGTCGAATATATGTGAACGTTGAAATGTTTAGGGGGAGAAATTTGAACTCATCGTCTCTCTCTCCTCACAAACCATAAGAGATATAGAACTAAACTGATTCTATATCAGCAGCTATATCATGTTTCACATTTTAAACCCGTAGAAATCGCGCGAGCAGCTTTTTCAACAGAGGGTACAAACATACGAGCCTCTTTCTCCACACTCACTCTCTTAAAAAAATTTAATATCGATTCCTTGATAAGTTCGGTAAAATAATTATGTAAGTTCATGCTATAGCAGCATGAAATGAATGTTTGTTCTATCAAAATGGTCTTCCCATTTTCAAAAGCTTGTGTTTTTATTGTGACGTAAGGGATTTGTCTCATATGATAATGAGTAATCTTTTTGTGAACAGATATTTTTTTGTTCTTATTATTAATTAAACGACATTAGTTGTATCAGATTATTTTATGTGTAATCTGTTTTAGTTTTTCTTCATAAAAAATAAGAATGAACTCGAGCTCCATTAGGAAAAAATTCGTAGTGAAATTTCTTATAGCATACAAAATCGAAAACGTGACAAATATAGCTTGACTCGTCTAGGCCTGATCGAAGATTCTCGATACAAGGCTATAGTCCAATCAGATTTTTTCATAGTAAAAATTCAGACAATGAAAAGTTTTCGGTATGGGCTTTTAAAAAGTTTCAAATAATGTTTTCAGTAAAAAGACTTATTAATGAAAATAATGATTTTTATAAAGAGTGAGTCTTGTCGAATTGCACATAGTATAATATGACTTTTGCTGATAGCGATACTTGTAACTGTATCAATAGCTCTTTAGTTTATTTTGGCAGCTAGGCATTCATAAAGAATTAATCGTAATAAGTAGATCACTGTAGTCGAAGTGAAATTTGTGAAGCAAGAAATGAGACAATATGCAACATAAAGTATTTCATCGCTAGCAGGATTCTTCCACAACATGAATTTCTCAGCGAAGGATAATCACATAAGACAATGTTATGTCACTTATGAATCGTACTCAGGTCAATCTTGTAAAAAAATAGAAGTTTTGAAACTAAATTAATCGTTTTTGTGTTATGTGTGAGATCCATCACTTTCAAATCTTGTTTCAATCACTGAAATATGAATCAACTAGATTATGGTACTATTAGCCGTGAGTGATGCCGACCAACAGCTAGTCATTGGTTTCTGACACTTACTTTCAAGACAAATCAGCAGCAGATCACCCTCATGAGACATTTTACAGATATTAATGTTAGATTAATCAATCAAGGTAAGAATCCTAAACGTTTCTGATGGTTTAATTTTGAAAAAAACAAATTTCAATGAAGACTCTAGCAAGCTATTCTTTATTTCGATTAAAATTTTAGCTAAAGTTTGTTGATTTACATGAGACTACGAACTAAAAAATCAGATGTCGACATAAAGACGTTTGTATCGAGCAACTTGCAAGAAATAGAAAAGATAGCCCAGTTTGAAAAAGAAAAATATTATATCCAAATAATATATAGCAAATAGATGAATGCAGTCGAGGGTCAAGCGAGTGGTAACGACGAGCATTACTTGTAATTAAAATACGATTATTCTCGTTCTCTTTTTTACATAGATCAGCATGATAATGTAATTTTATCTTCATTGTCAACATGATTATGTGATTCTTTGCATCTGCATGCACTTCTTTCTTTTTCTATATAAAGCTTCTATGTCTTTTACAACATACAGTCATATTGAAAGAAACTAATTTTATCTTCAAAGTTCCTGTCAATCCATTCTAAAAACAATGTCTCATCAATTATTATGTTTTTCGCTGTTACTATTGCCTATCTTTTTTGTCATCGATAGCAACCAAGCTATTAACCCTTATCAGACTCGTGTCAATTCTTTTACTTTGTGTATAGTCACAGTAATGACGCGTATTCCCAGCATAATCTTACTGTGTCTATCGTTTCACCCTCTACTACGCAGAAAAAGATTTTTGTAGTCTATTTACAAAATTGCCAAGTTCGCGTGTATGTCAATAAAATCTTTTGCATCTAAAAAAGCAAAGAGACAGATGTGACTACTTTAGATGATATTCTGGTCCAATATTCGGATACTGAAGTTTACCAATCCTCGAATATTGCAACTGAATGATGCCAGCATCAATTGAAAGGTGAAGAAATAATAATCAAAATTTCACATTTTATTGACTGCTTTTTTTGTTTCTAACGGATGCAGTAGAATAAATTTTGATCGTTAAAGTTCGTTGTTTTACCAAAAGATACGCTGTGAAATTCTCTACAAAACCATAGCTAAAATTATTTCTGTAGAAAGATAAGGAAAAAAGAAATAAATGAATATTATTCAAAACATAAAAAGCACTCAACTTTAAAAGGTACAGGATGTCTCATGAATGCTTAGTATTTGTATACCATGTTTAATTATCAAGTAGGTGTATGTTAAAAACAAAGTACACCAGAAATTGCAGTGCGAAAAACTCTACAAGCTAAATTAAAAATTTTCTTTTATACATACACTTTTTATTTTCTGACTGGTTAAAAGTCTGTGAAAAAGATCATTTTTTAGCTGCACGGAATTTTGAATATTTTAAATGTATATAAAATGACTTGTTCTTAGTAAATTGTAAAGCTTTTAACGCTTGGTTCTATAGTAGGAGTAATTCAGCTGCAGCTCGGTTTAGTTCACAGGAAGTTAGTCAATGAATTTTAGTATAATTTGAAATAATAGATCAATTGCCAATATTTATTTTGTTTCCTATGTACTATTCTTTTTTATTTTCGTGATAAACAAAAAACGATGATTCTAAAATTGAATTTTTACAGATAATCATGGATTGTTATGATGTAATGTCCTGTTATGTTTGATAAATATCAATCAAATTAATGCTGAAAATTATATTTTCAGAAATTATTAATAATATTACAGGCCTCGCAGAGCTCCTTCTTTCCTTCTTTTTTCCTTCTTTTTTCATAATGTCCTTCTTCGTCCTTCTTTTCTTCTAAAATCCTTTTTTTCCTTCTTTTTCACTTTTTATACATATAGACTCTTAGAAGCATCGAAAACAAGTTCTTAACATTACCTAGTCGGTGTCCGACACTAATTGGGAGGACTTAAAACTCTAGAAAATGTTTAATTTACCATAAGTCTAGCGAAAAGCCCGTAAGCTTGGAATAAGGTACGTATATAGAACTTCAATTTACGTGACACCCATATCCAGGGTGAGATACACAAGATGGTGCTTCTCTGGAATTCGATTACTGCTAAAAATGCCTGAGATACTCAATGATGAAGCATATCAGAAGCTGGATTATATCATAACCATGGTTTTATAGATGCCTACGCGAGTAACCTTCCGTCACGTATTGATTGAGATTGTCGCTTAGTAAAACAAAATGGGGGGCTCCCTTTTCGTCCTCGCTTTTTTTTACGAACATCGGTCTTAGATGTCCGTAACGCCACCCAGTTGTTGTAAAAGTGTCCGGATGTCCGAAATGGAAAAACCGGAAGATCGAAATGAAAATACCGGATGTCCGGAGCAAAAATTGTCCGATGTTAGAAACGGTAAATTACAGGGTGTTCGTAACATAAGATACCGGATGCCCGGAGCAAAAATTGTCCGATGTTGGAAATGGTAAATTATAGGGTGTTCGTAACATAAGATACCGAATGCCCGGAGCAAAAACTGTCCGATGTTGGAAACGATAAATTACAGGGTCTTCGTAACATAAAATACCGGATGGCCGGAACAAAAATTATCAGATGGTCGAAACGATAAATTACAGAGTGTTCGGAAGGAAAAGGAGACTGATGTTCGTTAAGATATACTTTATTTTTCATTATATTCTACTGGAGTTTTTTTACAAAAAATCATAACACAACAAGTACAAGTTTTAACATATCACACACATAAATAACACACTGCAGCTTTGTTTTTATCAGTGATTTTCACAATTTATCTGTAAAATCCATCGCTCATTCATGATCTCTACTTCCGAGAAAATCTAACTGAATGTATATACCTGTAGAGGTCACTATACCCAACGACTTACAAATATACTATATGAATGAATTATTCTCCATTTTAAAAAGCAAACACCATAATTCATTCTTAACAGTCATCATTTTTATATTCCGAACATTCTGCAAATTATCGTTTCGAACATCGATCATTTTTTGCCCCACTCTTCCTTCATTTTATGTTACGAACTCCTTGTAGTTTACCGTTTCTAACATCGGACAATTTTTGCTCCGGGCATCCGGTATCTTATGTTACGAACACCCTGTAATTTACCGTTTCTAACAACCGACAACTTTTGCTCCGGGCATTCGGTATCTTATGTTACGAACACCCTGTAATTTACCATTTCCAACATCGGACAATTTTTGCTCCGGACATCGGTAACTCAAAATTATACTCCCGATCATCCGGTCATGGTACCGAATGTTCGGAAGAGTGAGGACGAAAAGGGATTCACCCAATAAAATATGCACGGTTTTTATTGGCATCGTTGTTGATGAAAATAAGCAGAAAAGCAAATTACACTCAGTAGTACGCAATGACAGTGCATGTGAACGAGAACGGAGATGGCACGTGTAGGTTAATTTTAGCTCAACTGAAAATCAACGTCCAATTTTCTATGCCAATTAAGTTAGTCAACCAGCATCAGGTATGACCTTGGATCTTCCCGCTCGAACTATAGTTTTTAATATGTTTTTCAACTTTTTCAATTGAGTTCAAATTATAGCGGCGATTTTTTACTTTTCTAGTCAAAAGACTTAAAAGTCATAATTGAACTCTGTGCCTATCGGCAAACATGAAAAGTATATGGTACAGCGCGCTTCGATCAAGAAACTGGAAACTTTTCTAGTTAACCCAACTTGATGGAAAACGTAAGCACCACACAACTCACACAGAAGCCCTATTCAGAAGGAGAACTTGAAAAAGTGCGTCTGGTTCGATGAAGTTGTAAAGCATTTTAAAGCAGCTAGGATATATCAGAAATATCGGGTGATAGAAAATATCTGTTTACAAATAAAAAGATAGTGTCGAGTTATATTCAACTTTGAGCACTAAAAGCTAAGTTGTCCAGTAAACTTAACTTTGAATCACCTTCGAGTTGTCACATCAAGGTGAGGATGGTATTTAGACTAACTTTTCGTTTCGCTCCCGCGATATGTGAAAGTAGCAGATGGAAGTGGCCACTATGCATTGTGTTATCTATTTTATGAGCACAGAGCGAGAATGCTACTGCACATATTTGACATCCCATTAACGGATAGATTCGATCATACACGAATTTTCACAATCTTTACACAGCATGGCAACGCATGTGGATAAGAAGTTGAACCTAACGAGTATAAGAATGTCCAAATATGAACTTGGACTCAGTTAACACAAAATTTTAAGAGCCCAACCGGATCCAAATTCGCTTGGATTCAGATACGCGTAGGATTCGACAGGCTCTAGAAAGGGATATGCGTAATCTGTAAAACTACCGAAAGAGTCATTGAGACATGCGGACGACAACAACATGCACGGACATTGCGTGACTGAGGAAATAACTGTTCATCTTTGAAATTCGTTCTCTGTTCGCATTCAGTAAAAAACCGAGAGAACGGTCTCATAACGTGACAAAATAATGATTCGAAAATTACTTTACTCGCCTGAGCTCATTCCTATCGTTTCTTATTGAACGTCGTATTCAATTTATTCGTTACAACGCTGTACTGCAGAAAAATTCCTTCGTTTCCTTCCTTTCCTTCTTCTGTTCGAATTTCCTTCTTTTTTTTAGAAAAATTCCTTCGTAAAATCCTTCTTTATCGTACCCCCCTGCTGCGACCCCTGTATTATATAACAATTTTAAGATGTTGTTTGGTTTGAATTTGATAAAAAATGTTTATTAATAATACACTGTAAATAAATAGTAGAAAAAAAACATTTGTATTCTTGTCATCTTTATATGTGACAGACAGCGATGTTTAATAATTTATTTTTGCTATATTTTTAATACATGAGTCTTTTACGTTCAAGAAATCTTTTCTAGTAATAAGAAAATATCTGAAATTTATTGAAGACTCCCCTATGACATTCTTAGATCGATTTAGTTTAACAGGTCAAACTGATTGTCATCATTTATTTATGAATAATTCAGTCAATATGACTGTAATATCTATTGTAACATTTTCTGAATATATATATCAAAATGGAAGCCTTGTTCAATTACACATTGATTACGCGTTTGTTTTGTCGACTTTATCCTGATTAAAAGTTCCATTTTACAAGGCTCAAACATTCCTGCTGTGTTTAAATAATTGTGAAAGATAATGAAAAAAATTTCTTTTCATTCTTTTAGTTATACGTCACAGACAGACAAGTCGCTAAAAATACATGTTTGGGAACTATGTTTTTGATTAACAGTCATTTTTTTATCTTTGACATTTTCTTATTTTTCTATCATACATAATTTGTTGTAATCTTATTCAATAATAAGTGAGAATATGTCATCATCGAATACAAGTATAGATCTTATTGCATCTTTGAATAATGCATCAACTCTTCTCAATCGTTATCTGCCTATTTTCATCTATATATTTGGTACAATTGGAAATTTTCTTAATGTTCTTGTCTTAGGTCAACGAACTCTTCGTTCAAAACCATCGGCTATTTTTTTTCTTGTCTCATCCATTGCTGGTATTATTGTTATTATTAGTGGACTTACAAGTCGCATGTTATCAGGATATGGTGCAGATCTTACTCTTACTGTTGGATGGATTTGTAAGATTCGAAATGTTACTCTATATAGTTCAAGAACAGTTGTCTTATGGATGATTGTTTTAGCAACAATTGATCGATGGTTATCATCAAGTATTATTGTAAAATTACGACAAATGAGCAATTTAAAAAATGCTCAACGAAGTATCCTAGTTGTATTGCTTTATACATGTATTCTTAATGCTCCAATACTTTACTGTTATGAAGCCAATTTAGTTGGAACTCTACGTGGATGTTATGGTTCAACATCTACATGTAGTCTTATAACGGATTTGATCTATGCATTTGGTACAACATTATTGCCATTAATATTGATGATTATCTTTGGTTTATTAACTATCAAAAATATACATACTAGTCAAAGTCGTGTACAAGCTGCAAATGGAATAATATTGATTGTTGCACATACTGTAACTAGAACTGTACCAGATCGTGATAACAAGAATAGGTTAACAAATGTAAACAGACAAATTTTAAAAAGAAATAAGGATCGGTATCTACTTAAAATGCTTTTTGTACAAGTTACTCTATTATTTCTATTTACATGTCCTCATGCTATTCAAAAAGTATATTCATCATTTACATCTAATCTACCACCTCAATCATTACAAAATGCAATTCAAAATTTAATCTTTACGTTATTCACTCTTTTCACATTTATAGCTAGTGGAATGCCATTTTATATTTATACATTAACTGGTGGAAATTTATTTCGAAATACATTTATTGATCTTGTAAAAATAGCTGTTCAAAAGATTCTATGCCAGTAGTGTTAAAAACCTTTTTTTTTTGGTGATAGACATTATTAAATATAATTGCTCGAAAAAGGTCATTGCTGAATCGTTAGCTAAATATTTAATTTTGATAGGTTAAAATTTTTCCAATCTTCATTATTTTTGACATATGAGGTATGTTAACGACCAAAAAGATATTCTATCGCATATATGATCCTCTGTTGTTTACTTTTCTTTCGTTCGTTTTCTAATTAATTCGTATATGTTTAAATCCTTTTTTTTACTTACACATAACATATGAAGACATCATCACCTTATTTTCTTTGTTTATGCAATGATAAAGAAGTTAATACTCTACTATTCCATCAATATTCAACCAATGTCATAATTATAAAACGTCCAAAAGAGAGAAAGGCTATTTCTTATAACACTTGATGCGTATATAATAACTCAGATTGTTTTTTTGAATAAGTTTTGATTGAACCAAGATAAACAATTCCTGCTCCTACCGTTGGAAAGAAGAGACAAAGATTCATTGAACAATATATTATAGATTTATCTAATCTTTTTCTTTGTAAGATTTTTAATTGAATTTTTACAGAATAAATCTTTCTTATGAACTATTGAATAAACAGATTCATTTTCAAACTAGGAGTGCAGCCAGATGGGGTCTAGACGAAATCAGCTTCCTGTCTCCACACAAAAGTTTATGTTTCCTATACATAAAAATATAAGCTAAGCATATTCCTTCTATCGAAAAATATGCAAGATTTATATTTTGTTTTTTAACTCCTGCTAAGATTTGTTTTCATCCAAAAATGTGTATGAGTAGTGTATGCTAAAATTGCATTAATAGTAATTTCGATGGTTTTTCTTTGTACCAAATTTATACATACCAGAATATCTATTAAAGCACCATTGAAACAACAGTATAATTAACCAGAAGAACGAGTCTATTTGATCAATAATCATATTTAAAATTTCTCCAGTAAAAAAGGTTCTAAAGACTGAAGCTGAAGTTCACTCTTTGAGAGCGATTAAGATAAAGCCGCCATCTGCGATATTACTTGGATTCGATGAATTCAGCTCCTCTTTGTAAACATCCAAATCTTCAAGCTCATCTAACAAGGAATGATCCCCAATTGGTAAATCATTTTGGGGTTCGAACTGAGTGCATAAGATAGACTACAGTGAGGTATGAAAAACCCCAAAAGGATAAGTACTGTTAGGCCTTCTGTCCAGAGTTATAGACAATTTACTGAAATTTTAGTTTCTACAATGGTATATACCAATAAGTTGAATGACGGTATTTTGACCTGAGATTTTCCCTACAGATATATCTATTTGTGAGTAGGGTGTCCTAAAAATTTCGGCTCAAAAGAATGTTTTCTTACCGAGATATTAAAGACCTAAAAAACACTAACATTCCACGAAAAATGCTAGGATTGTCTGTTTTTTTTGAGACTTTAATATCTCGGTAAGAAAACCTTCTTTTGAGCTGAAATTTTTAGGATATCCTACTCACAAATAGACCTATCTGTGGGGGAAAATCTCAGGTCAAAATACCGTCATTCGACTTATTGATATATACCATTGTAGAAACTAAAATTTTAGTAAATTACCTATAACTCTAGACAGAAGGCCTAACAGCACTTATCCTTTTGGGGTTTTTCATACCTCACTGTGGTCTACCTTATGCACACAGTTCGAACCCCAAAATGATTTGCCAGTTGAAGACCATTCTTTGTAAGTTATCGACTAGTTCATCGTAATTGAAATCGAAATCACTCTCACTGGTATATGAATCATAAGACTTGTCGTCGACTTCATTATTTCCATAGAATTCTATTTGATTAGTTTTAATTGTATAAGCGATATAAAGTAATGATACCCTTTGCAAATTGAAGAACAACGTAAATTCGTCAATAAGAACGGGAGTATATGTATATCCAATAAAGAATGAGAATATTCTCGAAAAACAAAAGATTAGTTGAGAAGAGAGAAAATATGACTTTGAATATCTGTCTCAATATGTCGAAACATTTTTTAGAATCTTGTCATTTCAACCCTGTTAATAATTAGAAGAGGATCGAAAAGAAAAGAAAAACTTTTATCGTATACATCATTCACATAACAACATGCATGAAAAGAATAGCATAGCTGCATTAAATTATTTTGCTATAGAATTACTTCAGTTCGTACGTCTCTAATATCATTATCGTCATAATAGCGCTTTCATTCATTGTTACGCAAATAATGTGCTCCTTTATAGTTGCCGATTCATAAATACATATGAATGTACAAATAACAAATAATTTAAACTGAATAATGCACTGTTGTATTAAAAAAACAGATCAGTTTGACATAAAATGTATTTTTGTAATAATATGCATCTTAACCATCTGTTCTATTTTTTGATTTGCTTCTATAAACAATTTCTTTGTTCTCGCAGAATGCTATTATGTATAATGAATTACTGTTACTTGAAATCTTAGATTGACGAAGATTTTAACATATACAAAATAACCATTACAGAACACACCCATGTGGTGAAAGCCGGGAAAAAAATCGGCGGTTTACCGCAGTTTTACCGGTCCGATTACCGGCTCCGTTCTAGCAAAAAACTGACGGTATTCTCCGTTCTGTTAATCTCCACTTTCTTTCGGTAAACCGCGGTCTTTTGTGAGACACGATCTAAAAGAGGGTGTTGAAGTGTTTAAGCAAGTCTCATATGTAACATGGGAATTATTTTATAGTTAGATCATGATATGATTCACCATAAACACATGCTTTTCGAACATAAACTGTGATCTTCCCATTAACATCCACACAGTGTAACATATTTTATTTAGAGATTACCTTCAAATTCACCTCTTTTTGAATCATTACTTTTATTACTATCTTATATATGTTCTGAGCTATTTAACAGGCACGATAAAGTTTTTAATATCTATCCATTATTTGCAATTCATACTGACTATAGAAGTATATCGTACTGATTCCATTTACTCACAATATAACAAGTTTCATCGTGTTTCACATTTTTAATCCGACAGGATTTGCGTTGAAAGCTTTTTTACGAGGTGCTATTTCTTTTTCAGTTTATCGCTAAAAAATGATCCATTTTTTGTAACATGGTCAGCATAGCTATTTGTATTGTTAAATAATCAAATATTTTTACTCAATATCATTATCAAATCGTAATATGATATAGTGACATCTATACATGGTTAGATTTTCTTACTAATTAATATAATTAGATATACTTTGATCTTATTTCTTTCTATAGAACTTCTTACGTAAATGGAATGTTTGTGAGGTAATTAATATGAAAATGATTGGTAGTTTCTTTCTAAGTATTATGTTGATTCATACATTGATTTGTAAAAAGATAAGAGTAATAAAATTGCCTATTAGGTCGACAGGAAAGAAGAACGGACGTCTTTTATTTTTTATTTAACTTCGATATATGTCCTTAATTCTAAATAATAGGATGAATTTTGAACAATTTCCAAATGAAATTTTACTTGATCTATTCGAATATTTCAATGGTGTTGAACTTCTTCAAATATTTTATGGTCTTAATTCACGTTTAAATTTAATTCTTTATCATCGATTTCCAATTTGTTCTTTTAAATTTGATTATTTATCAAAAAAAGATTTTGATACAATTTGTCAAAATTATCTTCCAATAATGATAGATTATATTACAATTCTTCATCTTTATGATAATGAACAAACTCCAAGAGAAATTCAAATTTTTTTTTCATTTATGCCATCATTTCATAAATTTAGTCAATTAAAATCTCTTTCATTATCAAATCTTCGTTCATATGATATATTAAAAACTATTCTTCATGGTTGTCATTATCTTCATAATCTTACTCATTTAAATCTTTTAAATTGTTATATTCATGATGATCAAATTGATTTTCAATTATTAATTAATAATATTTGGAGTTTATCAAAATTAATTCATTGTACAATTGATATATCAATAAAAGATCAATGTTCATTTTCATTACCAACAATAATATCTTTAACTCTTAAATATTTATCAATAGAAAAAATACAAATTAAATTACATGAAATAAATCAATTATATGAATATACACCAAATCTTGAATATCTTTCAATATCTATTTCATCATTTATTGATAATAATTATAATTCAATTCCATTATTATCATTAACTAATTTGAAAATAAATACATTATTTAAATGTAATGTATTAAATATAGATAATTTATTAGAAAATACACCTAATATTCGTTATTTAAATATTAATTTATCATCTGACATAATCAATGGTTATAAATGGGAACATATTATTAAAACATGTTTACCTTATCTTAAAATATTTCAATTAAAAATGAAAATAACATTAAATATAAGACAAAATTTAGATAATAAAATTGAAGAAATAATTAATTCATTTCAAACATCATTTTGGATAGATGAACATCAATGGTTTATTCATTGTATAACATCATATAGAGATATTTATGTTTATACATTACCAAATAATTATCAAGAAAATTTTCCTATTATATTTAAATCAACAAATCCTCGTGATGATCAATGTTATTTTTATAATAATTTAACTAAAATAATAACACCAACATTTTTTGATCAACCATTATCATTTCCATCATATGTTCGAATGACAAATATTCAAGAACTTTATATTAATCTTCCAATAAATACACAATTTTGGCATATTGTACCACATTTAAAAAAATTAAATATACTTAAAATATATTTTCATACAAATTCTTTTCAATCACAAGTTCAATCATTACTTAATAGATCACCTTATCTTAAAAAATTAATTATTCATCAATATGAAACAATACCATTACAAACATCATTATTTAAATATACACATCGAAATATTCGAGAACTTGATATAATAGAAATTAATCATTATTTTAATCAAAATGAATGTATTACATTAAGTCAATCATCATTAGGAAAACAATGTCAACAATTATCTATTTTACTTCATGATCGAAAATGTGTTTTATCTATTGTCATTCATATGAATAAACTTCATGCATTAAATATTCGATGTAAGGATGATTGTGAACAATATGATGAACATGATAATGATGATAAGTATATACAATGGTTAAAACATCATTTACCATCAAGATCTGTTGTTATTAGAAATCCCAAATCGACACGTAACATTCTTATATGGATTTAATTTATTGACTAACGATGAGCAAACATTATTTTTGAGACAATTTTATTTTAGTATTAGATTTTTTTAAATAGAAATAAAACTCAACACCTTCTAACGAGAGATACTTACATTATTTGTTGGCATTTAGATATATCACAGATGGAGACGATCTTATTTTTTCAGACCGGATCGTTGGATTTAATTATAAAACTGAGTCTACGGTGGATTCTCTATCTTATATAATGTACTCAATAAACTAAATCTAAGATTAACACGTTGACTGTCCCATGCATGTGCAACATATCATATTTCAACGTAGAATTTTCGAGATGCAATTAACTGAGTACATTTGAACTCCTGGAATGCATCGGTACGGTGTAAATAAGTATTCTAATTCTTAGTTGAGTGGCATGTAATGTATTGGACATAATAAAATCGTAAAAATACATTGAGCTTGATTATGATTTGAGATAAAAGTGTTTTAATATAAAGTAAATTTATTTTCGTTACCAATTTAAATGAAAAGTCTCTCGAGTCTTGTTTACAATTTTTCCTTGCATAAGAAGCACTATGCGATTTCATAATTTTCTCGATACCATCGTTTTCTAGCGATAATCCTGTTCTCTGTTTTCGAAATTTCTTTTAATTGATGATTTTTATCATTAGAAGTTTAGAGATGCTGTTCTAGTACTGAATTACCAGACAAGATAAAAGAAGTACTTGACCTAACCGACAAATTTCAATCATAAGTATTGTATCAAAAAAGCATTGAACATATTAATATCATATTGCAGAGAATAAAACAATTTCTTTCAACGACTGAAATTTAATCAAATAAATGTATTCATTTTACTTAGCCAATTAGGAAAATTGTTTATTTAGGTAATGGAAATATAAAAAATGAAATCTTAATAGATTTTGTTGAAAAATTTTATCAATCGAATGATGTTGATGTCGTACGCCATATACATGATCAAGAAAAATGAACTCCACGCGTCGTAAACTCCAAATTTGCATAAATTTCAATCCATATTTTCACAGTCCACATTCTACCTAACCTACTCGACCTTCTAAACTTCAGATAAGGAATAGTTTTATCCCCGAAACAGAATAATTGTGTTCCGACTTAGAAACAACATTTTCCGCTAGTGAATACTTTAATTCTATTTTTGAACAGACCACCTTTTATTTCGAGCATTATCTTTTATGCAGCAATTCTATTACATATTGTAAAATATGGATGGAAAAGTTAGTTCTACATGTAGAGTTTACGTGTGAAGCTCACTTTCCTTGATCCATAGACATTCATTATTATGATGTCTAGTTTTTATTTCTGAAATCAAAGAAAAGTTATTCACTGAATGTTCTTTGACATTTGATAATAAAACCTATTTTTAGTTCAAATGAAAAAAAAATGAACAATTTATATAACTTTCACTTGAATTAATCTTAGTTTGCAAATAAAATAGGAAATTCGACCAACTATTGAATAGAAACTCAAATGAATAAAGTCTATTATATAAAAATAAATTTGATTCATTTAATAATGAATATTTCTCTATTGGAATATATCGAAAGTGAATTAAATTAATAAATTTTTATTTCAAAATCATATAAGAAAATAAATAATAAAAAAAGATGTTCTTTTTTTCTATTCTACAATTAATTAAACTAAATGTAAAGGATAAAGATCATCTCAAATTCAAATTCTAATTATGTTTCTTTCGTGGTGATTATTTATGCATCTTCTAACGGGATTATACCTGGCAATAATTCTTAATTCTATTGATATATCTTACTGCCTAAAATGTCATTCTCCATCGCTTATATGATACATTTTAAAATCAACTTATCTTGCTGTTAAATGGAGAGACATTTTTTT
>JAJEKB010001426.1:781307-834711 GCA_022393335.1 Macrotrachela quadricornifera | reverse complement strand
TTTTCAACTCATTCATTTGTTATAATCAGTCAGCTCAAGATAAGCTACCATACTTGAACTACATGGTTTCAGTGGCGAAGTCGCTCTGCTCCAGTAGTGAACGAATACGCCGTGGAAGACCTCCTTCTGAAAACAGGTCTAAACTAACTTCACCAAAAAGTGTCCTCAATTTCGATTATGAAATGCATTTACCTGTAAAAGGAAAAAGAAGAAGATGTGCTTATTGTAGCACCAAACAAGCAAATTTTTGATCTAATATCGAATGCTTCACATGCAAATTACCATTTTGTTTAAAAGAAGAAAAAAACTGTTTTTTTGATTACCATATGAATTTTCTGTAACTATTTTGACTTAAAATAAAATAAAAAGGTTGAAAAATACTTTTTCTCAATAAAAAAAATCCCGTCTTCAAAGAGTTAAATAATAATAATAACACAAAAAATCGAGCATTATCTCAATAGTCTCTTGTACAATATGAACTTTTATCTCGTTTTTTCGATATCAAAACACTTCTGAATATCTATCATCTATAGTAAAACCTTCTTTCTTGTTTCAAAAACATAGTATTGAAATAGTTATAGTCATTAATTTATTACTTTTTCTGTTGTTAACATTATTTAGTGTGTGAATACAATGATAATAAAGATTAAAAATTTTACTTTTGCTCCTTGTTTTATTATCAATTGTCTTCCTTGATATGTATGCTCTTAAAACAATAACTTATTCTTTCATCCATTCCATTATATACCGTTAACTAAAATCTTAATTTTATTCGTGATACGAATGGAGGTCAGAGAGAGAAAAATATGATTTATATAAATAAATAAATAGAATGATATATATACATATCATTCAAAGAAAACAATAAATCGTTCACGCTCACTATTATTTGTTTTAGATACGTAAATGGCACAACCACCAACATTAAACGAGATGTTAAATATACATCACAAAATTATTAAAAGTATGGTGGATGTGTGCTTTGTTTCGACTCATATGTATTTCCAAAAATATGGTTATGTATTGATGGATAAATGTCAAGTAAAAAAAAATTGTTTCCCAAAATATATTATTTATTTTGTTAAAGGTTGTTGAATTTAATACAATTTATCATCATCTTCCTAAGAAAAAACATCAATATTATAAAACAAGTTCAGTAACAATAATCACGTAAATGAAGGACCAGCATTTTGTATGTTTTTTAGAAGTAAGATATCTAACAAATTAAATAATTTTTTTAAATCGTCATTTTTTAGAATAAGAAAGGATCAGAGAAAATTAAGGTGCACGTGAACATGGATATTGAAGTAAAAGAAAAAAAATAGTAAGTTTATTTTAATCGTATTTTCCACAATAATTTGTTTGGCTTTAGTGTGAACGATAAAATTATGGAAATTTTTAATGCACTCGATGAAAAAATGAAAGAGTTGGGTATGCCACCAACTACTACTGATAATACAACTACTGCTGCTGGTGGTTCACGTGGTCGAGGTGCAGCAAATGGTGGTGCTACCGGTGGTTCAACTGGTAAAACCAGTACAGCAATTAATGAAAAAATAAAAAACTAAATTTCAAATGGAAAAAAAAATAACTTTTTATTTGATGGATATTACAGCGGATGTCCCTAATAAGAACAGCCTACGGAGTGATGTCGATTGTTTATCTTTTTTCTCAGTCATTTCTTATCGCAAAAAAAAAATTTTTGCATTTCGGGGTAGAGGAGAATCTGGCAAGTCGACTGATGCAAAAATCAGCTAATTACCTTGAAAATTAATTAAGTAATTAGCGGTATAATTTTAAGAACTGACTTTGTTCGTATTAGGTCCCATGTTCCTAATAAGAACAACAAGCTAAAAAGTGTTCCTAATACGAACAGTCTATGTAAAACACATAGAAAAAAAAAGATTTTTACTAAATGAGATTTTTTTATATCTCAACTTGAAAATTTTGAAAAATTTCTGTAACCAAAAATGTTCCTTGTCAATCAAGGAGTTAAAATCCAAAGGTTCAGATTTTTTCAATTTGAAATAACTAAGTTATTACACTTACAAAAGTAATGACTCTGTTCTTATTAGGAACGCTGTTCCTAATTCGAACAGCCAGCAGAAAAATGTTCCTAATACGAACAGTCTATGTAAAATACATAGAAAATCAAAAATATTAACTAAATGAAGATTTTTCCCGTCTAAATTAAAAAATTTTTTTTTAATTTGATATTAAAATGTTTCTTGACTCAAGAGACATTAAAATCCAGCGGTTGGAGGCAAACGGAATTATAATTTTATTTATAATTCTAAAATTAATATTTAAATTTTATACTGATTTTTTTAATTTTATTTAAAATTATTTTTGAACAAAATTTTAATTGAATGATGTTCAATTTTTCATATATATATTATTCCCAATATATACATCAATGATAAAACAAAAAAAATCTATATATGTTACCTCCCCTCCCTTTTGGTACCCTACCCTGAGATGGAAATTTTTTTCAGATTTAGCAGGTGCAATTGATAGTTCTAAGAAAGAGCTATCGATTGATATATAATTTATGACAATAGTATATTTAGTTTCTCTAGAATCATGAGTTTCAATATCAGAATATATAGTACCGATATTAGTATCGCTTACTATATATCACCAGCACACTGAAAACTGAAATTTTTTGCATCAGTCGATAGTCTTCAGGTAGAAGGAATAGATTACTATGAAAAATTTAATAAAACTATTTGTATCTCTTATGGAATTAAACCATATTGCAAGATATAGATTATCATATAATCATCAAAGTAGAGTATTAATATTGAAACTCATTGTGCTGATAATCACACAGATCGCTTAAGAATGAGCGATACTGAGATCATCACTACACATTACCATCCCTCAATGACATCATAGTCATATAGAATCAACCTTAACCGATATCACCCTTACGTGATAGTACAAAAGTAACTCGTATGTGATACAACATATACGTAATGAGAGCCTTCACCGATATCGGACTTATATAATAGCGCAGGTAATATCATCCTTAGACGAGATTACATGCGATATTATATCAGCGTAGTGCTCACCTTCACCGCTATCATACTTATATCACACGGATTATGTAAACCAAATCCCTTACGAACAAGTGATATATATATAGCAGTGAGTGTTGAATGAGCAGAGAGCAAGTAGCTTCGCAATAAAACTTGTGTGTGAAGAAAAGAACAGTGTTGAAATAAAAGTCCTCATTACAAGTAACGAAAGTAGATTTGTACGATAACAACGGTGAACAAGCTCTACAGCGATTTACTCAAACAACGACCACGTCTCATTATCAATCAACAATCCCGTACACCCTTCTATTTTTTGTTACAGATTATGGATAAGTGATACAAGTCGTGGTGCTGGAACTCTCGATGCCTATTCACCAGATAATTCTGTTGTTCTTCACTTTTTTTACGACGTTCTACCCTACTTCTCCTGTTGTAAACCACTTATTTCGCCATCTTCAGCAAAATGTAACCTATATATGCAGAAAAGACCGCCTGGTCGATGTGAAAATCTTCTTCCAGTACCAACAGGTTGCAATGGTGATCCACATTTTTTAACTCTCAATGGTAGTTCATACACATTTAATGGTTATGGTGAATACACTCTTATTAAATTGACAAGTGTTCAATTTTAAGTTCAAGTTCGTCTTGCACCACTCTCTGTAACTTCATCCACTACATCAGCAGATAATGCAACAGCTATTGTGGCATTTGCTATTCAAAATGGAAATCAATCACGTATTCAGTTTGAGCTTTTTCATTTACAAAAGCTAGTTGAAATACGTGTTGATGGCCGTGCTGTTGAATATGTACCTCTAACAGAAGATGATGTGGAATTTTTATCTACATCTCAACTTATCTATTCCGACGATCGTCAACTTAAAATTCGACAAGTAAGTGTAACCTCATTTGAAATAACATATGGTGAGAATAACATACAATTTACTGTGTATGTAAGTCCATCATTTGATTTTTTCGACCTCTTGTCCATGCTTCCGCATGATATGATGAAAAATGGTAAACCACAAGGTTTAATGGGTGATTTGAATGGTTTGGCCTATGCAAATGGAACACGAATATCAATGGCAGAAATGAAAGATGATCGATCCCTCTACATTTATGGTGAATCATGGCGTACAACAGATGCTACATCACTTTTCTATTATAACTATCAAAATAGTCATGCAACATATCAAAATATTAACTATCGACCAATCTTCTATCAAGATCTTGTTAAAAAATATAATGGCACTAATCGATTCACAGTAGCTAAAGAAAGTTGCCAAAATTTGACTGATTCTGAACGATGTATTTACGATGTTTTGGTCACAAATGATCCAACTATAAGTAAAATGCATCAACGATTCGAAGTCAATTTAAAAATATGGCAAAACTATGTTGAACAAGTAGAAAAAGATGAAGCAAATAATAAACCAACTCCATCTTCAACAGCAAGTGGACATATTATTGCAAACGTTCTTATTAATTGGGCAATGATATACATAATCTATTGGTTTAATTAATCAGTAACTCTAATTCAGTTTTTATCTTTTTGATTTACTCTTGAATAGAATAAAACTCTTTTAACTCGGCTAAAAAAAGGTGAATTTGACCACGGTTTTTATTAGTTCTCTTATACGACAATAGTATTTTGTGTAGACAATAAGATGCTTTGCTATTTTTGAATCATACGAATATGAAAAAATCTTTTGTCTATTTAGAAAGCAATTCCATGTAAATCTCATATCTTAATTAAAAGTTGTAAAGAAAATCAGATTATTTATATCCAAGCCTACGCCAATGAATAAATTCTTTCAGCAAAATCAATAATATTCTTTTAGACAATGGACATATGATAAGATAGCTTGTCTATTTTCGATAATATATAATCATATAATAATTAAGAATCTTTACATTAAAAGTTTTATTTGTAACCATAATACACAAGTGTGATTGATTTATTATCAATAATGAATGTGTGAATGGTGACACAACACTTGAGTCCTTCTATATGTAATTTTGATCAAAATCTATAATGAACACCATATACATCGCTCAGTACGATAAAGTGTGAGCAGCAGTTGCCGGAATTTTTATTTGCGATTTTTAAATAAATCCAGCATAATTCCTGAGGATGAGAGTTTAGTGAGGATGAGCGCAAGGCAAGGGCAAGGATAAGTATGCAGTGAAATACTTATGTAGCTAATAAATTTCAATAAATCCTTAGTTAAAAAATTAATCCTGTATAGAAAATAAATCCAAAAACTAAATTCCGGTAGTCTCTCAGATTGAGAATAAAGTGAGACCAAGAATAAGAGCCAGAGTCTAAGTGAGGGTGAGGATGAGAGTACCGATGCGGCTGAGAATGAGTGCTGAGAGAGTGGACGGAATGAGATCCAACGGTCGGTGTACCATAGGACCACTCGAAAAAGCATGCATGTATCTCTAAAAACAGTTTATCAAGTCTTTCTATTTCAACGGCTTGTGATTTCGTTGATTTAATTATTAAAACTTTATAATTAAAGTATCATAAAATAATCAAATTCATCAAAATGTTCTATATGAGACAAGAGTACATGAATGGCCGCAATGTCATCAGTTCCATTTACTAGTTTCAAGTCAATCACGACCTTCTCTAACGTACGACCTTGGCTCACATCGTGTTTGTAGTACAGTAAGTAGATACGCTCTAAATAAATAACCGCCACCTAGAACCTTTCGGAATTATAGCATACAAATGAAACATTTTCAAGATTTTGACGTAGAGGCAAAACTTTATATGGTTCTATAAGTTTTTTTACTGAACCATCATGGGTTCAGTCCAAAATCAAAAACAATCTATTTTAGTAACATATTAGAAGCCTTTTTTTCCTACTAGAAAATACTAGCCTGTTGAGAGCTGCTTTTTTCGCCTTATTTGCTTGTCAGTGCTTCTACCTGAAATATGAGCTTGACTTTCACACAGACACTGTTGTACAATCTTTATAACAGATTTTATCCGTCTTCTACATTTTCTCTTCCAGTTTCAGTTGCTATGACATAGCTTGCACAACTTTGAACAGAAGTGTTCTTTCTTAGTTCAAAGGACAAAATCTTCTTCTTTCGCATCAACTTCAAACGATTATGCAAACAATTGAATAGATCAGTTACATACTGATTTCGTCAAGCTTTTTTTCTTATGTTTCAGATCAATGTCACAAGATCTTATCTGAAAGTCAGCAAAAACATATCATATTATCACAGAAAGTTTTATCAAAATAGAATAGACACTAGAGTCTTGTATCGGATTGAACTGTTCAGTAAATAAAAAGTTTAGATCAAGATTAATCATGTTTTTGAATTGTGAATTCTATAAAAAAAAACCTTCCAGCTTTCGAATGATGTGTTTTGATAAAAAAGAAACATCTTACTCCTAAAAACAAAACACATCATTTCATAACTGGAAGACTTTTCCATCGAATTCACATCTTTTAGTTTATTAAACAGTCCGACTCGACAAAAATTTCAATACCAGACTCTAAATCATTACAACAAATAAAAATAAATCTTTTCTTTTTAATTAAATCATAATAGTAGTGAAAATATGAATAATGATTTATTGTTATTCTTTCAAAATTTTGATTAATAGAATTCATATAAAATCTATTTAATGCATATAATCATTGTACATTACAGAAATGGGTCAACTTTTTACTGATAATTCGATCTTATACATCGTGTCAAAGAAATCATATCAATGCAATTGGATTTTTAATGAATAATAAAAACAAAAAGGATTGATCTTGTTTGTCACATATGCGAGATTTTTGTAATAATGACGGATCAAATCACACAAAATAGAAAAAAAAGTAAATCATAAATTCATAATATTGTCGCATAACTAAAGTATATTATTTAGATTCTTCAATATTCAAAAATCAAGTAAATCTTCTTACAAAGAAATACTTATTTATATAATATATTTAATTTAGCATTATCCATCATCAATAAATAAAAAACAATCAAGAAAATCTAATCAATCTATTAAAAAAAACAATAATCTATATTCAGTCATATTTTATTTTTACTATCAATGTTCATCTATATTAATTTTCTTATATTATTTATAGATCTCAACATTTACTGATTCATTACCAAATTCTACCAATGTTACTAATATTCATCGTCGTCGTCATCATTGCCATTCTCATGTAAATAAGATAGAAAATAATTTTATTAAAAACAAAAAGAATTATTCGAATATATTAAAATCTTTTGTAATATATATATTTTAGCGTAGATATAAAATCAATGATATATTACAGAATCGTGATTATTCAACAATAACAAATAATAATTTAAGTATATCAAAAATTATAGATAATTGATCACAATTATTCAAAAACGACCATTATAAAGTAATTAAGAAAAATAATTTTTTAAAAGTTATATTTCGAATAAAATATAGTCCAATCCAATCGATGTTACAGATGATTATCATCGAAATTTAAAGAAAAATAAAAAACAAAAGTCAGTTTTATTATCTGTTTATTTACAAAGTTCTCTTTTTACTTACATAAATTGTAGAAAATGTTCAAAATTACGTGTGATAATATCTCTATTTATCATTCTACTTCTTACTGCCGCAATTATCACACCAATTCTTCTGATTTCTTTGAATAAAACAACAACAACGACAACAGGTACTCATAAAATTTAATTATTATCTTTATCAAAATTTTCTCTTCTAGATAAAACAGTTTTACTTCGATGGAACACAACAGGTATTACTATTGCAGGTGTATCAGGAATATTTGGAAATGCTTCTAATCAATTGTATCGTCCTTGGGATATTGCATTAGATTCATCAAATACACTCTATGTTACTGATCGATTTAATAATCGAATTCAGAAATTTTTAGTAAGTACAACGAATGGTATTGCTCTTGATTCTAATGGGAATATCTATGTAGCTGATAAAGATAATAATAGAATTGTATATATATCAAATGATATTTCAAACATATCAACAATCGCTGGTATATCAGGTAAAATATAGATATTGATGAAAATATAAATTAAATTATTCAGTTTAAATAATCTTAGGTAGTTCTGGTAGTGGAATTAACCAATTGAATGAACCACATGGTCTAGCGATTGATACAAATTCAAATACTCTTTATATAGCAGATTATGCAATGCATCGTATAAGATGTTATTTACATAATGCTGTATCAGGAACTATAGTTGCAGGTGGAAATGGAGCAGGATTAAGTAATATAAAATTAAATTATCCTACTGCTGTTTTTTTTGATTCATTAACAAATAGTCTTATTATTGCAAATTATGCTTCGAATAATATTGTTCGATGGGTATTAGGAGCTAATAATTGGACACTTATAGCTGGTAATATCAATGGATTATCTGGTAATACATCAACATATTTTAGCAATCCTATTGATGTAATGTTAGATCCTATGGGTAATATGTATGTAGCTGATAGATATAATCATCGTATACAATTTTTTGGATATGGTGAATCAAATGGTAGTACTATTATTGGAATTACGGGTAAAAGTGGAAATAGTTCTAATTTATTAAATGAACCTATTTCATTGATACATGATAATCAACTTAATTTATATGTTGCAGATAATTGGAATCATCGAATACAAAAGTTTATGCGTTATTGACTAAATTTAAATGTTATTGAAATTTTGAAGAAGTTTGAAAAAGAAAACAAGAAAAAGCTCAGAATTAAAATAGAAAGATTGAATATCTTAAATTTAGACTTACTTGCTCTAGATATGCTATGGGCATGTCATATTTTAAATTCATAACTTTGCCAATGAGATCTTTAATATGACGCTAATCAATCTAAATTTCTAGAGTTATACCTCACACACCTCCATCATTAGATCTGATTTAATATAGGACCAATGTTTGAAATCTTTTTGTTCTCTCGAAATATGATAAGATACTTTGCATGTGATAATGACTGTCTTTTCTTATCATTTACTGGTGAAAGAGATATTTGTTAGAGTGATGCACAGATACAATGCATCGTATACCGTGCGGCAGGACGATAATATTTGCAAACTTGGTTTTTATTTTGTTTTTCTTTGTACAACTCGTCTATGCGAATAAGCCTGCGGTTGTTCATACACAGTACGGTGATGTATTAGGTTATCAAACTGACTTAGCTTGTGTCTTTTATGGTATTCCATTTGCTCAACCACCTATCGGCACATTAAGGTATGCCTAGAAAAAGATTCATATAATATCACTATTTTTGTGTAGATGGCAAACTCCAGTGCCCGTTAGTAAATGGGATCCCAAGGTAATCAATGCTACACAACCTACTCCTGCCTGTCCTCAACCACCAAGTACAGTAACTTCTATTCGTACTCCAGATACCGTAAAATTTCTATGTTAACACAACTATTTCCTATAACACATTAATACATTTACGATAGATGTCAGAAGATTGTCTGTATTTGAACATATTCACACCATTAACCAATACTTCATCATCAAAGAGTCTTCTACCAGTAATGATTTTTATCCATGGTGGCGGCTTTCAGTTTGGTTCTGCTTCAGAATTGATCTACGAGGCAGAACATTTAGTGAATACAACCAATATCGTAATTGCACTCATTCAATATCGCCTAGGTATGTGTCGACTATCGTTTAATATTTGCATGAGAACATGAGAGAAAATAGGTATCCTTGGCTTCTTGGCAACTGGAAACGGCTCGAACGATATTAAAGGTAACTACGGAATACTTGATCAACGCGTGGCTATTGCATGGATCAAAGCTAACATTGATGCATTTGGAGGAGATCCAGATAATGTCCGAATAAATAAACTCCGTGAATTGTGCCTATACTATTGTTTTTTTTATAGATTACACTGTTTGGTCAAAGTGCGGGTGCTCAATCTACAGCTCTCCATCTTGTGACGCCTGAGATGCAGTCATTTTTTCAGCAAGCTATCATTGAGAGTGCACCGATGACAGTTCCATTCAGGTAAAATGATCAGCTGAATACAATTCAAAAGATCTTGTTTGATATAATCTAGAACATATTTCGGATATATCACATCCAGTACTCTTCTTGCTGAACAACTTCATTGTGCTGCTAATGATGTAGCATGTTTTCGAAATCGTTCTATGGAACAAATCGTTGCTGCTCAAAATACTGTGAATGGAATGCTAACTTCATTAAATCCTCTGTTCTTTTTCGAACCATGGATACCTGTGATTGATAACGTGATTGTTCATGGTAATCTTTTAGACACTGTGCGTAATACAACATTTCCTCTAAAACCATCGATCATCGGCTCAGTCACCGAAGAATGTTGGGATTTTATTGTTGGAAGATGGCCTCATCCGATATCACCTACTGAATACATAGGACTAGTTCTGGCCATCTTTGGAGAAAATGGTTTGAAAATCGTTAAAAAATATCCACCAGTCGGTGAAGGTGATCAGCGACCCATAGTAGTCCGTGGTTGCACACAATGGGTGTTTGCTTGTTCGACTCGTGCTTTTGCTCGAAAAGCGGCATCCTATTTCTATGCTTTCGGTTATCCATATGATAGAAGAAATTCGAAGCATCCATTAACATGTCCTGATCATGCATGTCATGGTGATGAATTGCCGTTTGTTTTCGAATCGAACTGGGAAAATATAACTGATGCTGGTAAACGTCTATCTCAAAATATGGCTACTTACTGGACAAATTTTGCTAAGAGTCAAAATCCAAATGAACCTGTGAGAGTACCACTATCGTGGCCAAAAGTAACAACTAGAAATGAAACATACATGCGCATCCAAGATCCACTTCAAATAGGAGAGAGCTATTTGAAAGTTGATTGTGACTTTTGGGATGAAATTGGTTACAAATAAATTTTTTTTAAATAAATTGACAAGAATACAATTTTTACAAATGTCTTATTTTCTATCTCATATATTCTTCATTTGCTGTTAGAACATGCTAATGGGAAACAGAAAATATTTTAGAGTTCATCGTTCTCACATACAACAAAAACTACAAAGTTTCAGATTTGTAACTGTTACTATCTATGCGAATCTGTAAATTCTGAATTCCTCATTGTTAGTGTTTATAGTGTTTCATTTTATATTTATTCGAATAACCATAAGGAATGAAAAAACAAGTCAAGTGTAATAAGTATATAATATCAACCGTTTTCATATAAGATAAAGAAGTAGACTGGAGAGAAAAAGAACGAAATCAGAAGGCAATAACATCAGCGAAAGGGAAGAAAAGAAAAACAAAACGTTAAAAAAATAACATTAAATCTTCATATATGAATATAACGAATAACAAAAATCGAATATAACATAATAGGTTTAACAAATTCAAGAAGTGTAGTAAGAGAGAGAGAAAAACAATAATATATAAACAAAACAAAAGAATAACGATTAACAACGCATGAATATCATAATTAATGATACAATTTATCTAGAAGTAAATGAGACATAAATAGAAAACAATTAGTTCGTTCGTGTTCATTATTCATTATGCCAGTTCATGAATTAGATGATATTTATTAGATTAGATTGTTGTTGTTGTTGTTGAAGTAATTGTAAATATAAGTTAATAATTTATTTCTTTATGATTTATTTTTTCTTTTGTTCAGTTGAATGCGAATAAAAATGTTGATGATTCCTACGACGATGATCTAAGTTGTTTGTAATTATATTTAAATTGATTATCATGTTCACCTCTAAAGAAATCTTTCAATTCTAATTCATATAACTTTAAAGCAGATTTATTCTTGATACTAATAAATAAAGATCTTTTATTCTTTCTTCTTTCGTTAATTCTTTTTTAAATGTATGTGTTTCATTATGATAATGATTTTGATTTATATTTAAAGGTAGTATATTGATTCTGTTAATGGAGATATATTTATCATCATCATCATCCCTTGAAACAGGTGATAAATCTAGTAAATCATATTGAACTTTTTTAATTAAATGTGAATTAAATACAAAATTTTTATTTTTCATTTGTATAATTAATCTTTGCATTGATAGGCAATCATCGAATAAGTTTTTGTCGATATTGTTTTTTTTAATCTAAATCCAGCTGATTAGAAAGATTAGGATCTAATCCATTACGGACAAGTTCATTTATAAATTGTTTAGATAAATATTCATTTAATTCAAATTTTATGAAATTTTGTCAAGACCACAATTCAGATAACCTAATATCTAAACAGTTTTCACAATCATATCGATGTATTAAATTAGTTGATGGTTGATGAGAATGATCCTTCGGCCAAAAAATTTTAAAGTTTTCATGTAAATTAATAATATGTAATTGGCAGTATTCTAACAATACAAAAAGACTAATTATGGAGTAAAAATCTTTGTAACCGTACAGGATGGTCCGAAAGTTTCGTATCAATAGAGAAAATTGAATATTTTCATTAAAACTTCAATCGAAAGAGCTAATTTTTGTATCAATGGTATAGGCATACTCAAGCTTTATATCCGTGATGACAGACATAGATAAGCTCTCTGTTGGATGACTCACATCATGAGGTTTAGTAGCATAAATACGATCTTTAATTATTCCTCATAGTGAGGTATTGCACGGGGTAAGATCTAAAGATCGGAGTGACCATTCTACAATTCCTCGATGACCAGTCCATTGTGCAAGTGCATTATCTAAACACTCTCGTACAATTTGATCATAATGAGGAGGTGCACCATCTTGCTTGAAAATCTGGATGATCTTCAAGTTTCGGTGTGATAGTGCTCTTTAACATCTGAAGATAGTTGTCTGATGTAATATCATTTTTAAAAAAAATGGCCCAACAATTCCATTGGACGATATTCCTCCCCAGACAATTACTTGTGGAGCATTGAGTTCTTGCTCGATCACAAACCGTGGGTTCGTGTCGCTCCAATAAACTCGATTGTGTCTGTTGACACGACTGTTTAGTTGGAATGTTGCTTCGTCTGCCCATCAAATTCGATCTAACAGACTTGAATCTTCTTCAATTGGATCTAAAATCCATTTACAAAATTCCAGTCGCCGATCAGGATCTGTAGTATGGGACAGGGCAACAGATCATCGTTTTATTATCCATTTCCAAGTGCGATCTGTTTGAATAAGTTTTTATGCACTCCTTTTAATCATTGATTAATGTATTTTACGTAAATTATCCAATAATTTTTGTAATTTCTTACTTATTTGTGTTCTTATGAGATATATAATCTTATTAAATGATCTTCTTTTTTATGTTTTACAGAGAAATACTAAAGTGAATGGAGAGCTATGCTATCGATTATGGGATTTTTAAAAGAAGATCATTAAGCCAACATAGGTAGAGACTTGTGAGTTTCATCGTCGAAAGAAGCGATTAATAAATGTATGTCTAAAGAGAAAGCGAAATTTTTTCACATATTTTGTATGCCACTTTTGGAAGATAAAATTTAGAAAAATTAGGAATTTTACTAAAACAAAAATAACATTTCTTTTTTCTTTGGATTAATATTTCGAATAATGTTCGTTAAAAGTGTTCATACATTGAGAACCATTTTCTTCATATGAATACACATAAGAGACTTTTCACCAGTGAAGACAACAACAGTTCAAGACATCAGCTATCAAGTATGCTAGTCAACATAGGAATATTTATTTTAGATTTGGAAACTGTTTTCAACATGAATAATACTTAGAAAAACTCAACTGTCTCCATAGGTACAAGCCGCCTGGTTCATCTCTCGAACGATGAAAACCGTAGGTTTCTAGCTATCTTTATTAAAATATTGAGAGCATTGTGGTCAATCACCTTAGTTGAAACCGTCGGTGATAGTTATTTGATTTTGATTGTTGAGATTCGCTTGGTTTTTTTTATCAAGACAGTCTTCAAACTTCCCCGAAAAATCATCATGATATTTATATGTAAAAAATACTCAGGCCACGACAAGCAGACTGAAAGGCTATACAGTTTGTGCTGGAAAGGCGAGGTCTACATTTTTTGGGCTTGTTTGATGTTTTGCTACTCACCATCCTTTTTGATTGTTCTCCGTCAAAGTATTTGCTTGAATTGTATATACTTCACATAATAAACTTTGCCGATCAAATAGGACTTCTATTTAATTTTCTTCATTCGTTTGTTTTCAATATCAAATTTTCATCATAATTAAATTCAAAAAAAAAGCAATTCAATATGCTTATATTAAAAATTGAAACTCGCTCAATTGCACACAGCATCTTATTAAGTATGCCATAGATTATTAACTACCTGCGACATTTCAATTGAGAGTAAAGAAAGCTTTCAGTACGGCTCCCCACATAATTCAGATACGAAATACAATAGAGTTATTCATATAGCCTACGACAGATTTTGAGCAAGATCCATAGATTTTCTGAAGTGTTTGTTATGGTTTATAGAGCAGTTCTCCTGTTCCATGGTGTTGGACATTCCGGAACCAATTCCAGAATTTCGAAAATTCATTGGAGTCTATTTCAAATTCGGAATAGAAACTTCTTAGATTAACTTGACACAAGACAGAATTTTTGAGAATTCAGGTATTCAGAAACTGATTTCGGTCCAGAATCAGATCCCAAAATTCTCGATTTGTAGGACAGAGTTGAGGAGTTCATTTTTCTCATGAAACTTCTACACTCATTAATAATTATATTTTATTAAAAATAGATATTGCATCGATAATGACATCTCGTCAATTAAAGAACTGGTCACCTGAGTTATCTTCGGTTTCACTTGGGGACCATTCATCTCCCAAGATGGACGCATGGACAGAAGATACTTTTGAAAGCAGGTAGGAATAATGTGATGGCATTCTATTCCAAACATAACTGTTTTTATATTTAATATAAAGTAGCCAAAATAAAACTTCCTTTCTGCGGTCATCGTTCATAACAGGTATTATTCTTGGCTCATTGGTCGGCTGTTTAGCACTAGCTACTGTGCTTACACTATGGTTGACATCATCAGCAGCAACAACAACAACAACAACATCAGTTAGTATGTAATGAAAAATTTTGAATGAATCGAAATATTTTTATAAAAGCCTATTACTACCGCTTTTTTATCTACAATAAAGATAATACTAAAGTTTCAGTTTTGTATGAAAGAGAAAGTTTGATATATGACAAAAGAAGGAGAATATTTTCTGCTTCAGTTTATCAGCAAATCAAGATTTTGGAACTTTGCCAATTTGACTGCGAACTAGATACAAACTTAAAAGTTCCTATTGGCTGTATTATTGAGTGTAAGCTGTGATGTATACTCTAACAACATTAACTTCGACTAAAGCCCATCGGATCCTACGAGAACTTAAGCACGATTGAGTTCGGGTTGGAAAGGTTTGTAATCATTGCGCTCCGCCCTGGAATATTTTACTGATCAGATTCAGAACTAATGAAATAAGAGAGATCGCTTATTTCCATCCCTTTGGTTATGGTTCTGTTTTTGGTCAACAATGCCTTTTATCTATTTATAAAATAATAGAGAAAAACAACAAAACTGCTCCTCATTATGTTATCTAAGCATGATTACGATTATAGATCTGCAAATTAAACAATATGTAATCTAGTTTAGCATTATGATCTATGATATTTTCAATATCATTCGAAGAAGAATCGTAATCATCATTGCATTTTGTTTTCTGTTGTTGTTGTTAATGAAATTAGTTTATCTCTATTTTTAATGTCTAGGCGTATTTGATCATCGGATATAAATAATCTTCTATTTGACGTCGAATCATATAAAAAAATTGTTGAGTACGCTACTCATTGAACACGAAAAATCAAGAAAAATCTTTCGTTTTTTCGAAGCCACTATTTTATTCGATATTAAAAAATTTAAAATCAGCTGGGTCAAGTTTCGAAATTCTTGAATCCGACGGGCTTTAGCTCTTATATACATCCTATATTAATAGTGTTCCGCGATCGGCGCAGAAAATCTACTGTACTTTCATCAATATACTTCTGGATTCTTGCCATTAGTGAACTTCTGGTAACCTGCCATATTTATTATAATAATTTCAAAATAACAATGTTTAAAATAGACACCCGAAACTAATGTTCGTTTGAAAAATCAATACATTCAATGTATATAAACCCGGCTACGGTTACGCGATCAACTATTTCCAGACTTTAGATACATGCGCCATTTTTGTAATCACGTGTTTCCATAGGATTTGTTTCGAATAGATACTCAGATTTTTAGTGAACTTATAGGTTTTTTGATATCCCGTAAATTGTTATAGACATAACAAAGTAGAGTTTGTCGAATACTATTAACTTTTAATATTTCTCAATTATACTAGAAACATCTTTTTAAAGTTAACAATGGATTATTGTGGGTTAGTGAATTTTTAGCATGGGAAAGTTCATCATGAAAAATACGCCGTGAGACTCTTGGTATGAGTAACAGTGTGGCTGCAGGCTCTGGATGCCAGTTGACCTGCTACTGAACATCCTTCCCAATGTATGAGTCCGTAAAGTGTACTTCTAACTCATTTTTGTCCATACTCACACCCAAACTTACACTCAGATCATCCCTGTCTATGGCTTCACCCACAGCCACACCCTTATCCCGCACTAAGACTCTCATGGTGTCGTTCTCCATGATGGACGTTCGTATGCTGAAAGTTCTGAATCCCGATTATTGTGGCCCCAAAAATGGCAAAACTTGCAGACTCCATGTCATCAAGAATGTTCTTTGTAATAATGAATGCACAGATTGATTTTAAATACGGTCATTTACCTACATAAACGAGCGCAGTGATAATGCAATTGATTCATTTTTTACTACTAAATGGAAAATTTATAACTATGAGTCTGACTAAATGTTGAAATATTTTTTAGCATCAAAAACTTCTTCATTATCAACTGGTACCACTACTAGTATTACCACGGTTACTACTACTACGAGCACCACATCAACAGCATCAACGACATCATCTACGTCAACAACAACGTCTACAACAAGAACGACAACATCCACAACATCAACAACAACATCTACAACAACGACAACATCCACATCATCAACAACATCATCTTCAACTTCAACAAGTACAAGTATCACAACATCTACTACGATGGATCCTTCCCTATTATGTAATAAAAGTTCTTTAAGTAGAATGCATAAATAATTGAAAGTATTTCTTTTAGGTAGCAATTGGCGTTGGAATACAACAGGTATAACAATAGCTGGTACTGGAGTAGCTGGAGATGCTCTTAATCAACTCGATGGCCCATATAATATTTTTCTTGATCCAACTGACAATGCTCTCTACATTGCCGATTCAAATAATCATCGTATAATGAAATGGTTGCCTGGCGCATCAAGTGGATTGTTAATGGCGGGTGTGACCGGCACGTTGGGCTCAACTTCAACTCTACTCTATAGGCCTAGAGATGTGTTTGTCGACTCAAATAAAAATATCTATGTAGCCGATGGTTACAATAATCGTATTCAATTCTTTCAGAATGGTAGTTTGGTCGGTTCGACTATTTCATCAAGTTGGCCATCTAGCATAGGTCGTATCTATGGTGTGTATGTGAAAGAGAATATGGTGTATGCAATTGACTATAACTACAATGCAATTTATCGAAATGGTACAAAAGTGGCAGGTGGTGGCACATTTCCAAGTGTCTTCGACAATTCGGAAGGTTTTACTGTCAATTCTAATGGAACAATGTACATTGCCAATACGGACGATAATAATATCATTGAATGGTTGTCCAGCAGTCCCTATGGTTCATCAGGTAATGTGGTTGCTGGTAGTTCAAGTGCAACAGGGGGAAGCACAAGTGAATTACTGAGATACCCTGTGGCAGTAAAAGTTGATTCACAAAATAATTTGTTTGTTGCTGATCAATCCAATCATCGCATTCAACTTTTTTGTCGATATTCGACAGCATATAATACTAGTGCGATTACTATTGCCGGCACGGGTACTCCTGGTTCATCATCAACTCATTTATATTATCCGTCTGGTATTGCACTCGATTCATCACGCAATTTGTATGTAAGCGACAGAACTAATAATAGAATACAAAAGTTCATGCGCCTCATTTGAATTTATTTAAAACTCCGATAACTATCATTAGACATTTTAAGGAATGAATTGTGTTTTTTTTTTACTATGATTCAACTTTTTTCCGTGTTCTATAATAAATATCACATATGTGTTGCGTGTTCACCAAATAAATCTAACGATCCACATATTTTGCTTCAAGACAAGAACGGCAAATCGTTGAAGTTATTTTCTTATCAAATATTTTTAATTTGTTTTAATATTTTGAATATATTTGAAAACTATCTAGCCAAACAAAAATCTTCTGTTAAAATATTAGAGGCCCTTGGCTTGCCTAGAGGAAGATATTTTAATTTTAGGGTACGTGAAATTTGAGCAGACAAATGAATCAGAAGTATATCGTAAAAAATTGTCGATTAAATGAAATGGATGATTCAAATGAAGTTTCAATATTTCAATCATTAGAAACAGAAACATAGACGAAAAAGTATTCTCAATCTTCAAATAGAAAAAATGAAATTAGTTTTTGGAATTATTTATTATAATCATTGTCCAACCTAACCATCGATTCCTAATTATGTTATTCTTTCAGCCATATTAGAAATTACTCTTTGTATTCTTATCATACCAGTAAGAAATTATGTATTGTTCCATATTTCATTATTTTTTGTTAATTTATCTAATATATGTCATAAAAAAATAATTTTATTTTTTTTAGGGTGGAATTTATGTGTTTTCTGTACGAAGGATTGTACAATTTTTTATTATTTACTTCAGAAAATATTTTACTTTTAGAAATAATCTTTAAATAAAATCATCTTTTTATAGATAAGAATATTTGAGAATGAATGAGAAATTACATCGATCTTGAAAATACGTTTTTTACTGAATTTCTATATGATCAAATCAAACGATTGGAAATACATTGAATTATTTATCTTTCAGGCCAAAGAAGATAATCAGTTTATCCAAATATCGTGAACACATTTTATTATAATAAATAAATTCATTTGAACTCATGTCTTTATTCTCGAGATATTAATATATTTTTTACTTTTATAAAGTCGTTCAATAAGACCCATTTAGCAAGTTAGATATACAGTATCGTAACATGTTTTATTCTCACATATTTATTTAACATTAGATCAAACTGAATCATTAAATTATATTTTATATTGGGTTGGATGGGAACAAGATTGGGTAGGATCAGGATAGGTTACGTTAGGAATTGGAAAAGTCAGTTCAATAAAAAAGTAGCTCATGACAAATTCTATCTTACATGATCATGCAAGAATTATCTGTGCGATTGTGAGTCTGATTGGTTGACTCAGATTGGTGTTTTTGAGATGGTACCACGTCCCAACGAGCAAGTATAACATGAACTGTTTGGAATTTGTTGTCACCAAGATATTCACCAGCGCCGTCAAAAGTATAACGAAATTCATTTTCGGTACCTGGAGCTATTGGGATGTCGAGACCAGCAACGTCGTTTGAGCCATTAGGCATAATTCTTTGTATGTGTAGTTTCGCGTTAGTACCCATATGAAGCTCTTTCGATGTTACTGGAACGATATGTACAACATCTGTTAGTTTTCCATTCACTATGCTTGACGTAAATTCCTGATATCCAAACGACATCTGCTGTTGAAGCGGTGGCCCATGCCAAAGACCAAGTATAACATGAACATCTCGAAATCTGTTATTACCAAGATATTCACCAACGCCGTTGAAAGTATAAACACATCCATTTGAGGTACCTGGAGGTATTGGGATGTTGAGTTTGAGAAGCTCATTTGTCCCATCAGGCATGATTCTTGGTAAGTGCAGTTCCTTGTCAGTTCCAGTACAAAGCTCATCTGATGTTACGGAAACGCTATGCAGAACAGCTGCAAGTTTTCCATTCACTATTTTTGAAACAAAGTTCCTGGTTACTGGTGAGAACGATACCACTGGTTGAACTAAAGAAAAAATTCTATTTATTTATAATTTCTAAATTTTCATTAATTTATTCTATGATTCTAAATATAAAAATAAACAAAAGAAATTTTGAAGAATATTCCGAGATTCTGACGACGATCTTTTCTTGTTACATTCTATTGAGATGAAATATGTAGATTATAAGGTAATGTTATATATTCCAAACTTATATGTGGATAACATTCATGAAACTCACATACTTAATCTCAAAGCTATCGATAAATACATGCGTTTTAAAATGTTTGTAAAACAGATATGATTCTCAACGGTTTTCAGTAATATAGAACCTGTATATACTAATCTTCTCTATTCAAAAACAGAGTTCACAAATTTTATGTTATATATGATGGAATTTTCTTTTACATTAAATACATTCGTACTGGTATTTTTTCTTGAAAAGATAGTGTTCATATGTGAGTGATATTGTTAACAATTCTCTGATTAAATGCTCTAATCTATATATATAAAGAAGAATGTTTGTCTGTCTGTCTGTCTGTCTGTCTGTTTGTTTGTTTGTTTGTTTATTTGTTTGTTCTTCATGCATTTGGACACGGTATGACCAAATGCAATGAAATTTTGCACACAATACCCTTTTGACCAGAGGAAGGTCATAGGATAGTTTTCAACTCAAAACTTTTATCTAAAGGTGGTGTTTCCCATACTACAGTTGGCTTTACTATAGCAAATGCCTTTTTCAGAGAATTTGTGAGAATGATTGTTTATTCAATAATTCAAGGACGAAAATGTATCGATATATAAAAAGAATGCTTATGCGTGAGCTATGCGTTCAGTCTCTGAAATAGTTCGTGGCGCAAAACTTTCCACACTACTTCCTTAAATCGTGAGGAAGACTGGTGTGGAGTTGAAAAAATTAAACGGGTGTGCGAAGGGGCTAGGCGAATATTAACCCAGGTCAATATGAATCAAGAGTCTGATGAGTGTGTTTGTCGTGTATTTAGTCATCGTGAGAAATATCATCACAGAACTATCCACGTCAGTTTCTTGAGTGCTAAAAAGCATCCGCACAGCCATCGGGGATGAGAGAGCGAGAGAGAGGCGTGCGTGAAACTTCATCCAAGTCGAGAGAAACCGCGACTTTACTCACTGCTAAACTAATGACACAGTTCGTTGCAAGTTCGAGAGCCATCGTACTCAGGATGAATGTAAATGGGGATATCAGCTAGTGTCAGATGAGAAGAGCCCCATTGAAGATGCTCAATATACGGTGGGGAAAGATCTGTTGTAGATAGCTAACCCACAACGAGAACTGTGTTATAGGATACGTATCATGCACGGCAGAAAAGGCGAATAGAAGGTGTAAAACTTTAACTATATTCTTTTTTGTCGGGTATCTCCACTAGTACTCTATATATATACCTGCCATTTTATGACAGAGAAGCGCGTTCGAATAAATAAAAGTCGACATAGGACCTCACACACATACATATTTCGTAGCATTTTCTTCTATTTTCTAACTTACTTAAAGATCGATTTTGATTTTTCAGAATTCTTTCAATCTTCTCTTGTGATTCTTCATCCAATAATTTGTAACTTGGAATCAATTCACCATACTCAATTACTCGCCACCAATTACTATCACCTACACTCGATATCCAATCACCGATATTACCAGTGCCAATAAGTAACGTCTGACCTCCTGTACCTTCAAGCGTGGATAGTGAAAAACGATTTGTGTTTTCAGTGGTATGCTTATCATTCATTTGTCCTTGGCCTCCAGGTCCAACATTTTTTGTAAAGGCTCTGAACTGACCTTGAACAACAGAGCGATGGGCATCTTCGTTGACATTTTTGTCGACTACTTGTATGTCAGTTTGATAAAGATGTCCACCAAGTATGACACTTTTCGGATACGCGTGTCCATATCGGTCAAATATTTGCTGAAGCTTTTCATACTGTTTTTCTGGTGACTTGAAAACGCTTTGAATTTCTTCTTGAAATTGATCAGTAGGTACTAGAAATCGTCGATTAACGGTTGCTCTTTCGTCAAATAAGTTAACCTCAAGACGAGGAAAATTCCATGTGCATGTTGTGTACAATGTTTTCGTTTCATAGTCTCGACCATTCATTTGTTCTATTTCACCCCCAATGGCAAATGAAATAAATGGACATTGAAAACTTGCATTTAGTTTCACAAGTTTATTCTGTATTAACACACTGTGTCGTTCATTGTTAGTTAAGTATGATTCAATTCGAATACTATCACGTGTAATACAATCTGGTGCAGTTTTGTCTGATGCAAACTGGAGTGCGTCTTCACTACTAATACCTAATAGATGTTTTGTATCATTTCGAAATGTCAGTGCACGAAATAAATTGCAATTCTCAAATATATTTTGCCATTTACTTCTATCAAGTTGTTTTGGATTACAAACTGAATATTTGGACGATGAAGTTGACATAGGAGTCGATTGTATCGAAGCAGCACGGTAGTCTCCTTTAGCAGTAGTTGTAAGCGTTGAAAATGAATACGTTGAGTTATTTGGTAGATCTGGAACGTCCAATAGCGGTCGTTCAGGTTCTTCTTGCTGTGTTTGCATTTTAACTAAACCTTTTTCTGTTGAAAATATAGCTTCAATTTTGAGATTTTCTTCAGCTGATATACCGATGGGAAATTCTGATTTATTCAAAAATAATTGAGTGTCTTTTAATGGCTGATATTGTTCTTTAATTAGTTTTCGAACATTTGCAATTGATATTCCCGGTTGAACATAAAGTGACAGAAGTTTTTTCTTATCAAGTTCAATATTAATTTCAATAGTGCTCATGTCTTATGTTGGATGAACTATTAACTAATTGTTTTACGTTCTATCAAGACGCTCTAGTTTGAGAATAATCTATAAGAAATATAAAGTGATGGTTAGTATATAAAGATATACATATTACTTCGTTCCTTACAAAGCTACAGGCATTTTACTGAAAGTTTAACATGTTGAGGGTGTGAATGAGTATTATTTTGTCATTCACATGTTCAAGTACGTATGGGTATTTCATAGGATAATTTATGAGTAGTCCGACGGGACTAACTTTTTCTCCTTATTATTGCAAAATGTTCTTTCAGGATCTGTTTAAATTCGATTTTTTGTCAATTAATCCTGAATAATTTTTAAATACATATATTGAATGAACCACAACTCAATAACACTTTATAGTTAGTATTATAATTTGTCGGTGAAAATTTGATGTACTATCATGTTTCCTAATATTCTGAGTAATGTCAGTTAGATTCTATATCGAACTAGTCGATTAATTGTCGTACTCATCCTCGATGATACGATGCGTACTAACATTTCCATGTTAACGACAAAAGAAGAAGAAGAAAGAAAAAAAAACACTTTCCATAACGTCGCGATAAATATGACGACAGCGGTATAGAAAAAAAATATCATCCTCGCAATGATTCATACCATACATAGAGGAACACTTATTTTAGTGATAGAAAAAAAAATATATATATACCATACAAGCTATCGAGTTACGAAAACAGAAATGAAAGAAAAGAACAGTAGTAAAAAAGATGATGACATCCCATTATTCTACTAATATTAAGTCGTCGAGACATAAAGAAATAAATTAAAAAAACTCGCGAAGGACTACAGCAATGCAGCTGTTCGCACCACATTAATGAGAAAATAGAAGTGAATTTCTCATTCTTTTATAGTACATATCGTTATCGTTTTCTCAAGATGATTCAAATTAACAAAGAATTAATGATTATTAAAATCTTTTTCCTTATTGTGTTCATATAGTTCTTCTTTAAATTATAAAAAAGAAAAAAAAATCAATAAACGATGATTACTCTGTTGTTGTCAAAATCCCAATAGATGTGCTAGCTTAAAAGGACGACATCGTTCTTTTTATCGAGTATTTTTTTTCTCTTTCTTTTGTTGTTTTTGTTCCAAGCATTCATCAATACATTGGGTACACAGAGATCTTTTCTGTTCTCTTTCTCTCTACTGGTCCTTTTTTCTTCGCGTGATGTCGCTTGAATACTTCAAACATTATCTTCAAATCCTTCTTTACTCTATATATACTAGCCATAGTACCCGATAGCAGTGGCGGTGGAGTATGGAGGCTCGTGAGGCTTGAGCCTCATTTGGTTTTCGGCCCTTGAGGCTGAGCCTCACTTATTTTCGGATTGAATATTATCTTTTATTACTAGAATTTGTTATGTTCGGCATCTAACATAACTAGATACATATTCTGACATATCTATCTGATAATGTGATTCACCTATTTTTTATATATTTTTCTTTTCTATATTCTTCTATTGCATAGATGTCACATACAACTAATATATATCATGTATTTTTTTTTCTTTTCTTTTACTTGGATATTTTCCTTCTCTGTATGTTGTTTAAGTATTTTTCCTCTTTTCTTACATGTTTTTTTGTCCGTATGTTTAGTTTTTCTCTATTTCGTCTATATATATGTTTTATTCTCAGAACGTTTGGTTTTTTTCAAGCACGCATGTACACACACACATATATATGGACATAACCAGCCGTGTTGGTACCCCAAGATATAAGATAGGAAATAATATTATTTCAGAGACGTGTATATAATGAATTTTATACCAAATGGAAGGCAGTCAGAAATGGGATTAAATAGTACGGGTTTTATAAACTTTGTAATGTCGAACTAAAAAAATTTTTATAAGTGTATTTTATAACATGTATGGTAGTAGAAATAATAAAAAAAGCTAATTTTATGGAAAAATCAAGTGTTTTTTTATATAGAAAAATGTGAGATTTTTAACATTTTTTAATATATCGAATTTTTCAAAATTTTTTTAGTTCAACATTATAAAGTTTACAAAACCCTTACTATTTAGTATCCATAAACCCTATTTTTGACGCGCTTTCATTTGGTATAAAATTCATTATATATACGTCCCTGAAATAATATTATTTCCGATCCTATATCTTGGGGTACCAACACGGCTGGTCACGTCCATATATAAAGAAAAGACAGATTCTATTGATCTGAAAAGTGTCTGTTCAACCTTTGCATCGAAGAACGAACAGAGAAAGTTATTTTTTGGTACCTTCTGATTCGTTTTGTTTTCACAATGACCGCTGTAGTTTTTACTGAAGTCTAATAAAAAGAAGAATTATATTTTGCTTTATCTTTTAATAAAAGTCCATCGTAGAAAAAAAAATATTATGGGCCTCACTTAGGTTAATGACGCTCCGCCGCCACTGTCTCGAATAATTTGTTTTTTAAAATAAAAATTGATTGTCCATAGATGACATCTGTTTTTTGAGTATTTCTTCTTTCTCTTAATGGTTGTGGGTTCGTTAACCAATAAATTTTTCTTTCTGTTCTGTTGTTTTTTGCACATGTATCTAGGCCTTGAAAAAAATATAGACATTGTTTGTTTAGAACAAGATAATTTTGAGATAATACAAAGTAGTATCACTAGTATTATTAAACATCTGATATGAACTAAGAAAGCGTTAACATTCTCATTATTTTCGCTCGTTGAAATAAATGTAACTGTGTGCTATTGAGTAGCATATCATGACACGATTCTCTTCGTAAAATAGTTTGAGAAATGATCTATTTTCTGATATCATCTACTCGTTTCTTATTTGACCCATTTTCATCTACTTAGTTTCTTTCTTTTACTCTCGATCAATGACTAGCTTTTCTTTCCAGTGTCGAGTAGTTTAGTTTTATTTTCTCGAGCTATTTCGATGTAGTCATTTTTTAGACTCTTTCTACAAGTATCAAGCATTCTTTTTCCTTTCCTTCAAAGCATCAAAATAGTTAGTCTTTTTTTTTCTCATCTGGTAATACATACCATTCAGTATTGAACATAATCGATTAGTTGTTTTTCAAAAAAAAACTGTTCTTCTCTACCACAAATTAAATTTATCAAAATGACTCGGAGAATGTCATTTATGAGGATCAATAGAAAATAGTGAAATTGTAATAAAAACCTAATAGATTCATAAAAAGATGTCACTTCATTTTTGAGTAAAAAATATACATTTTGATTTCGTTGAAAATCGAATAATGATTTCAAATTGCAGAAAACAAAATCACTACTATCTAACAATTTCCATGAAATCCAAAAAGAAGATTAGAGTTTGAAAAAAACGTGAGATATTGTCGCATGCATCTTTTTAGTTAAGATAAGTGTAGATGAATCAATGCTAATTATGAATCGTGTTTGAAATTCTAAAGTAATATTACCAATTTCAGATTTGACATATTCTTGTTTAAGGACTATGTAACATTCCAAAAAGAAGATATTAAATAATCTGTTTCATGTATTTTAGATAACAAAGATCTATTAGTAAACCGTAAGTTTTAAGTTTAATTAGTGAACTTCTAAATAGGTAGTCTCAAAAATCTGTATTCATCTGAACGAAAAAGTCAAAGTAAGTGTTATTGTAAAGTTAATATAAAATGAGCAAAAATATTTTATTACAGAGATATACAAAATTAACACAATACCAATACCTATGATGTATAACAATTACAATGAAGTTCGCACTAATGAAGTTATTTATCAACCAACAGTTCCTACTTATCATCCTAATAGAAATAGGTACATAAAGATTTGCCTAATTGGATGTGGAATATGTTGTCTTCTTCCTGTTGGTTTATTGATTGTACTAATCGCAATAGGGATAGGTATGAATAATTCTATTAAAGCTCGAATTTTTGTAAATTGTTCGATACCTTAAGTTTCATATATATATAGATATATCTCTGGGTATAGTTAATTATTATTTGCATTTCTCGAGGAAACAAACGTTTGATCGTATTCGATAATTGAATTCTCATGAGATTAAAATATTGAAATCAATTTTTCAAAATCATTTTCTATTTGAAGAGATTCTTCATTATTTATAACATGAATATTCCATGACCAAAGCTTATTTCAATGAAATAGTCGAAAGAGAAATATTGATTATTTTTTTTTGTAATAGGTCGGAGTATCATAACATCACGACAATTTAATATTACATGTCATTTTAATAATCCAAGCGAAAATCATTATATGGCTGGTGATATGATTTCAGTCACGATTGATGTATTTCATCAAGGTCAGCCGGCATTGAATTTAAAAGATATGAAAGTTAAGGTTATTGGCAACTTAGTCTATCAAACTACAGAAATTTTTCGTAAAAAATCAACGAAAAGCACACGCACGATAGGATTTCTCGATGCAACACTCATTCCGCAGTCAATCAATAGGTCGAATGAATCTCATGTATCAATCGGTAATCATAGTCGGTCGTTTAATGGTCATCTTGATCATCGTCTTCCACCAACGATCAATTCCACCGATTCTAAAACTCCTTATATTGATTATTATATTAAAGTTGAAATAGTTCCAAGTGAAGAGAAATACGTACCTTTTGACAGAACATATCCGATTGTTGTTCATCGTCATTCGTCGATACCTTCAAATATAAAAAAAGTGATCAAGCACAATATTAATCAGGCAGATATTCAAATTCGTGCTAGTATGCAGAAAAATGTCGTCATTGCTGGAGATACATTAGCATTTGACGTTGAATTGCGTAATCCAAATCAATTAAAAATCAGTAGTATATGGGCAAAATTTGATCAAATATGGGAAATAGGATATAATGTCACCACACGCGTTAATATTGCTCATGAAGAAATAGAAAAATTTTATTCGTTTCACGATAAATATTTTTATGGTAATTTTAGTTTACACGTACCTCAAATGATTCCTGGTACGTTCTTATTTCGACATCCTTCTTCTCCTATGAACGAATCATTTAAAATAGCCTATCAGCTCGTCATCAAAGTTAACATGGCTGGTATATTTTTCAAAAAACATCATGATGTACAACTTCCTCTAATTATCATCAATAGAAATCGCACAACTAACTCTATCATTCATTGATAATTATACGTTTTATTCTTCATTAATACATATTCGAATTAAATCAATACAAAACCATATACAGATATTAATTCTTGAGAAAATAAAAATTTCTTTGAATAATATGCAATTGATATTTTACGGGAGAGAGTAGAGTTGAATTCGTCAAAAATGTTGTGTTGATAAAAATCATTTCTTTTGTTAATTAAAGATTTTTTGAATGTCATGCCTCATTCAAAACGATATTGATTAGACCTATATCAACATTTTTTCACTATTGCGATTCTAAACGGTAAGTTGAAATCTTTGTTTGTACAGATCAGAAACTACTCGGTAAAATATATTATTTTGTCTTTCGATATGATCAAGAGAGATCTTCAAAAACTATTTGTCGTTTCTCTACAACTTAATCCCATATCATATTTTAAAGATGACTTTCACTTACATGAAAGATTATCAATAGACAAGAACTTTTTCAAAAAAGAAATACTAAGCAAAAGATCGGATTGTTTGATCTATAATCAGTAATAAGTGATTTTCTCTTCAAGATATTTTTCACTGAGAATGTACGAAATTGAAGTTTATAGTTCTCATTTATATGATAATACAACCTTGAGTTAAACATTTTATTGATGAAACAAATGCTAAATGTGTTTGAAAATGAATCGAAAGAAAAAGATATTAAAAACGTTGTCATTAGTAAAATGTATGAATTGGTTCTTCTAGTATAAGAAAAGAGAAATGAAATGGTGATGAGCATCATATATAATCTGATAGTTGTTCCTTTTTTGGTTGATTGGTGAAGAATATTTTGTTTCTTTTATTAGTTCTTTATCACATAAAAAAATAACCAATTCAAATACGTACTTTAAAAAATAATATATATGTATATTTCATCTTGTCCTTCTTGGCCTCGATAGTATTGAAGATAATATGAATTATTCTGAAGATTATAGAATTTTATTAAAACATTTTGGTAAAGTAAATCACACAACGAATGGGTGATGGTATGGCACAATTTATTGGAAAATATCAATCCATTAAAACGATTGACAAATATAATTTATATTGTCATTATGTAGCTGGTTTAGTTGGTTATGGATTATCGTCTCTTTTTTCTTTTAGTCGATTAGAAAATAAAGATTTACATACTGAGAATAATCTGAGTAATAGTATAGAATTATTTTTACAAAAAAAAACAAATATTATTCAAGATTATTTCGAAGATCTTTAAGCTTTCTTTTTATAACAGAAAGTATTTAGAAGTAATAAAAAATATTTATTTGAAGATTTTTTTCATCTGACAATGGTTGTCTCTTTTCATTCTTTTGATCAATAAGCTTTTATACATTGAGATATAGACATATCTAGAGTGATTATAAACTTGCCATGTCTATGAATAGCTAAGCTGGTAAACTTGAGATATCCAAAGTGTGGAAAAGTCAATTATATAGATGAACGCATCTTGCAAAATATGAATATAAAAGTTGACTAACAAAAAATCTGTGCACAGTACCCAATTGTAATGAAAGTTTACATCACACAACGGTTGCCTTCTCTCATTCGATGCTTGATATTTGTCTGAATAAAGCAACTGGAGAATCAAAAAGTGTGATTTAAGTCTATCTATGAGAACATCAATGAAATTAAAATCTAGACAGAAGAAGATGGACGTTGTCAGAGAGTATTCCTTTTTGGAATTTTCTTTCATCTGACATAAATCTATAGAAGAATCCGTATGATGATCAATGTGTATTGAGAATAGTTGCACGATTTGATGAAAATGCTGATCAAAGAATTAGATTTAATAATTCCACTATAGGTCGATTTACAATTGTAGTCAGATTCAGAATGGTTAACATATTTGTCTTTCTCGGTAAATGGTTTTATTAAAAAATATAGATCTTCCTTTTCTTAGAAAAGGTCTAATAGAATTGGAAATATTGATGATATGTAGATAAGCCAGACAGAGCAGTTTCAGCTATGAACTGGTTTCTAACCGTATATTATCATATAGTGGAGAGAAAAATACCAATGCTTTGGTGCGATCATCGAATATCATTAGTCATTCTTACACTGTATTGCCTATCATTACAACTACAGGTGAACTTCTCAGTCCTGTTCTGATTTATCTTCAAGAAGCTTCAGATCGGTTTCCGAAGGTAAAAAGTACGTTTTCACCAAATAATGCCGGTCTTACCTGTAGTACTTCGAGAAAGTTGAATGGTTCGTTGATTGAATACTAGAATAGAGAAGTTCTCGATAAAGTGGCTAATAATCGATTTCTACTACTAGCCGATCAATGGTCTCCACAAACTGACATTCAAAAATACGAACAAAATGTGACTAAGGGACAACTATGTAAATTAATGGTAATTCCCGGTAGAATAACTGCGACCGATCAACCTTGCGATTCCTACTTTTTACGGCAGTGAAAAGAGATGGCAAAGTGTTGCTATCATCGTGTGTCTATTGATCAATTGAATATTGATATACGAAATAATTGCATCTACATAGTTTGTGAAATTCACCATTTAAAGAAAGAAATAATTTGTTAAAGAGGAATTCAAAAATCTTTGGTCGAAATGATGCTTTTCCTAGCGATAGAGGTTCAACTCAGCTCTTTTAAGAGTAGAGCGTCATACAAAACTTTGAATAGTGATAAAAAAAATCACTAGTTGTCTCTTTATCTGTATGATATAAACGGGCCTCAGATTTATGATACTAAAAAAGTTTTCAAAGATTCGAATGTTAGTAAACTAATACAGTAACATTCATCGAATATCATGATTTTTGGATGTGACGAGTTTAAAATTGAAATGCTGTTTTATAAGGTTCTTACAAATTTAATGGAACCAAATCCTATATTACTAAATATGATAAGATTTTGATATTCCTTTTTAGTGGAAAGCGAAATTTAGTTTTAACTACTCTTCGTAGAACTATTTTTACAATCGAAGTTAGATCAATTTTAATTTACAAAAATGAATTATAAATTTATAATTCGCATTTTTCCAAAAACTTGTCTTATGATGGACGAACTCTACCAATAATTGAAACATCTATGTGATTAATTAAATAATATACGAATGTAAATCTTTTTTCCTCGAATAAATAGAGTGAGCTGGTTTTTATCGATATCTAGCGCTAACTATCGTATGTTTTCATGTGCCAATGATGATGTTGTACTCCATCTTGATCCTCCATATTTTTCCTTCTTTCTTTCTTTCGTTCTTTCTTCGATTCTACATTGTTTGTGCTGTATTTATTTTCATTAAACAACAACATTCACGCGGTTATCGTCGTTTAGATCTTATATAGAAAAACATACATTTCAATTGTTGCCAAAAATGTCAACTGAACCAAAAAAACCATATAGTCTGATTGATCGATCAAATAAAGAAGCAAATCTTGGTCCTCGTTTGGTCTTCTCCTTTCTTCGTGCCATCGATCCATATGTTCAATATCTTTTAATCAATGAATATGGTCATCAAATCTTGTCCTTAGTAGGAATCGACACAATTCCTGCTGGTCCTAAAGGCACCGTATTAGTGGCTATGGCAGCTGGTTGTGCCGTGAAACAGATTATTAACCTATTCTATATTTTTGAAAATCGAATAAGTCATGGTTCGGTTGTGACTATAGCCATTTACAACACATTGTGTAATGGAATCGGTTCATTATCATCTTTGGTGTATGGTCCATCGCGTGAATTAGGTCCTCTTCAATATGTTGGTATTTCATTATTTACTATAGGTCTTTCTGCTGAACTAATTTCGGAACTTCAACGAAAACGATTCAAAGACAATCCAGCGAATAAAGGTAAACTTTATACTGGTGGACTTTTTTCATTGGCACGTCATATTAATTATGGTAGTTATACACTCTGGCGTACTGGAATGGCATTGACTACTGGTAATTATTGGTGGGCAGCTTTACAATTTACATGGTTGATGTTGGATTTTACGAAACGTGGTGTGCCTGAATTAACAAGTTATTGCAGTGAGAGATATGGTGACGAATGGAAGAAGTATGAACGTGATGTTCCAAATATTTTATTACCTTATATTTGGTAACTGATATTTTGACGCTTAGATCCTCCTTTCTTAACCACTAGTTTTTTGTAATCGTAGATTATTCACCTATAGATGATTAGTTTAATAAACTAAAAGAATTCAAGAAAAGTATATCGAATGAATATTTACCTTGTAAAAAAGGTCATCGAAAAATAAATACTACGTATCACTTATTTGCTTACTTTATTAATACACAACTAGATGAATCGATTCATTGCCTTAATATTTTTAATAACTATCGCTTTCTCATCTAGTCATGAGCATATAAATTCAGCCATTATACCTATCAATACTACTACATTGCAACTACTACTAAATTATACTTGATCGAATACAACGATTGTCATTTCGATGTCATGTCTCACTTCAGTTCAAGCAATGTTAACAAACAACAGTCTTTTTTTTTGCCCTGATGGATGGTCCAGGTGAACCAGATCGGGAGCTAATTGAAATTATTGTTCAACTCATTCCGGCAACATTTTGTATCATCATTGTGTTGCCTGATCATTGAGGCTTCTCTAGGCATTGCTCATCCTCTTTCTAAAAGTTTGAAGTGATTGGAAATGTATTGGAGATCTACCTACAACAATTGTTTTTGTTAGAACTACTGAGTTATATGACGGTGATCCTCAATGAAATTCTTAAACATCACTCGATCCTTGGATACTACTAATTTTGATCCAATTTTTAATTCGATTTCCGCAATAAAATTTCAATCTTTTCATGGATTGAGTTTTCTTTTCTACTTTTTACTCTTTATTCTACTCCTATGGCTAGACTCATATAGCCACAATTCTCTTTTTACATGGTTATATTAATTTTTATATATTCATACTGAATAATATATAGGTAGCAACTCGTGTATATTGCACTTATCTCTTCTAAATGATATCATCGTAGTTATCTAACTATATTTATATAAGTATCACGCCAGAGAATATTAAAGACGTTGACGAGTAAATAGTATATACAACAACATCAACCAGACACATACATGGTCGTAGCACAAGTGGTTGTCCTAATATTACTGGTGTCATTGATTACTCCATATGTCATACCGAACAATGATTCAGTAACTGCCCAAACAGAACAAGGTGTTTATATTGGTCGTCAAACAATAGTAGGTAGTACGAAGGTGAACTATTGGTATGGCATACCCTATGCTCAACAACCTATCGATAATCGTCGGTGGATGCCTCCTCAAGCGTTGGCCAAATCTAATGACATAAACGATGCATTTCTTCCTAACGTTTGTCCTCAGAAGAGTAGTTTTGGCTTTTTACAAACTGAAGCCTGTCTAACTTTGAACGTGTACGCTCCTGAAAATGCCGTTAACTTGCCTGTATATGTCTGGATCCATGGAGGTAGTTTTACTACAGGAGCTGGTGTAGAATATGATGCGGCGCCATTTGTTAGCACTAGTGTAAACAATTCAGTGCCGGTAGTCGTCATTACCATCAATTATCGACTTGGTCTACTTGGTTTCCTAGCAGATGCAGCATTATATGAGGAGAGAACAGGTATGAATAATCAAAGTACTACTGGTAACTATGGTATTTTGGATCAAATGATGGCCTTAGACTGGATCAAGAAAAATGTTCATGGTTTCGGTGGTAATCCAGAACAAATCACTGTTGGTGGTGAGAGTGCTGGAGGTATTAGTGTTACTATTCTACTTACATCATCATTGATTACGAATGGTACATTTCAAAGAGCTATTATTGAAAGTGGTGGTATATGGCCTAGTGATGCTAGTTCCTTACCGAAAGCTATCAATGCTACTGGTAATGTTCTGCGAGCTATTATGAAGTGTACTACAGTGCAATGTCTGCGTGGTTTAACTGTAGAACAAGTTCTCATGGTTCAAAGTATCATTGCATCTAAAAGTATCTTTGGTGCATCTGCCTCTCCTGTTATTGACGGTTACGTTTTAAATGATCTCATGGAAAATAACTATGCTAAAGGAAACTTTCAAAAGGTTCCCGTACTAATTGGATCTACTACGAACGAAACTTCCTTATTCACATGTCCATATTTTAATGGAACGGCTACCGCCACACAGGTTCAAACATTCTTCAATGCAGTGTACAATACTACTATTGTCAATGAGATTCCGACTATCTATGGTCCTATTACAAACTATGATAATCCATTAACTTATCTAAATATAGTATATAGTGATTCTTGGTTACATTGTGGATCTCGACGTGTTGCTTCTAGATTCTCTAGCTATGGTGTACCTTCGTATCTCTACACATATAATCACATGCTACCTGTTGCACCTACTTGCTACGGTGTGGCTCATGCTGCAGAACTTCCTATGCTCTTTCCAGGACTTCTTCCCTTCTTGTATCCTCATTATCATTTCACTCCATCGGAACAACAACTTTCTACGAATATGATGTTATATTGGGCTAATTTTATCCATACATCGAATCCAAACTACTCTGGAAGTCCAGCAAACTGGAATTCTTATCTTGTTTCCTCTGATGCTGACTTTGTTCTTGATATTAATCTACGAATGAGAAATTTCTATTATAATGCTACTTGCTCACGCTTATGGGATCGATATGCTGTCACAAATAACACTATGGTATCATCGGCAGTGCGATTCATCCATTAACATCATTATTTTTTTGTGTTTTTTTCCCCTTCACCTGCGCCTATATTCGTCTTCATATTTATTTAAATATGACTTATTTTTTCTTGATCGAATACCAATACCTAGAAATCTATTTTATTGTTGATTACTAGTAGTTAATAATAGAGTCTGTTTTGTTATATTAATCAGTGTGACAATTTTTGATAGGAGAACCATTAATGCTGATCGTACTACGCTTTGATCTATTTCTTCTTCTCAAGAATCACATCACTTCCATGCAAAACATAGATTTTGCGTAGCAGAGAACGATAAAGTTCTATAATAATAATTTGTTTTGAATCGATTAAATAGCGTAATAAATACGCTCAGAATAAGCCGTGATATGAAGGCACTCTTATACATTTGCAATTTTTCATGTAAAAAAAGGGGGAACTACCAGAAGGATATTACGATTTGTACTTTAATATGTAAATATACTGTAAGAAATAGTACATAATTTTATAGGACAATCTATTTTTAATATAGTTCTTCCGCTATTTAAGCAATGCAAATAAGTTGTCCACATTTCAATATGAAGTATTCTCTATTATTCAAATATTAAATGTAGCGCAATTTCGTTTTTCTCAAGATGAGTAAGCAATGAGCGTAAAAGACATAGACGAAATTTCTCCTTGACGGTCATACATATAAATAGGCAGCATCCAACGATCGAAAAAATCAAACATATTTTACTACTAATTTCTGTTATCAGTAATATTATGATGCAAACCATGCAATTTCTTTGTACTTTTCGGGTGATGATCATTTTTGGTCTTGTTCAATTCGGTGATTGTGCACCACAAGGCAAAAACAGTAAGTAAGACGCTTCTGAAATAAAATAAATGAATAATTGTATTTGTCAGTATCTTATATATGGATATTTGTGAATCTATACGATCTATTCATTGATTATATAATGGCATCTTTTTCCTTTTCATTTTAATAGTCATCGTACAGGGAACGAACTCTACATATAGTTCAGCATTGACTACCAACAGTCCTATGTATAGTCGTGTAGGTGATTCAACACTAAGCTACTATTACGAGGCAATACAAGTGACCATTTATGTATCAGGCACTTATATATTCACCAGTGGCAGCAATATTGATCTTTATGGCTCTCTTTACCAGTATAGTTTTAATCCATCCAATCCAAACAGCAATTTAATAGCACAAAATGATGATAGTGCTGGCGATGCACAGTTTCAATTTGGAAATTATCTTCAAGCTGGTACTACATACATTTTGGTTGTGACAACATTCGGCACATACACAACAGGATCTTTCACAATTGTTGTAACGGGTCCATCTACTGTTTATTTCTCTGACTTTAGCGGTTCAACAACAGCAAGAACAACCACATGTAAGTTGAATATTTCTAAAGAGTATTCCTTTCAAAAAAAAAATTCGATTAAACATCGTTCTGTATATTGACTTTATAGCTAAGAATCACGGCAGATCGAAACATATTTTGAAAATATTGGATATAAACGTAAGAACTATTAGTAACAAATCTATACTCATCACACGATTATGACAGAGTACAGCTTCAAGAAACAAAATCGAGCAAAAGAAAGGATTTGATTTAGTAGTCTGATACGGGAAAAAAAATACAAAGTCGATTGAGAACAAAACAAGTCTTTTTTTGTTGAATAAATCACGTGTCTAAATTGACTTTTTACTTTTGTATTTGTAGCATCAACGAGTACTTATTCGACCAGCCACGTTTCAGTATTAACAGATACTGGTTCAACATTTATTCGCCCTGGTGCTTCATCAAATGTTAGCTCTTATTATTATGAATCAATTGAGTTAACCATCTATACCACAGGCAGGTACACTTTCGTCAGTAACAGTACTACAGATCTTTATGGCTTACTCTATCGATACTCTTTTGATCCATACAATTCAAACACTAATTTACTGGTACAAAATGATGATGGTGCTGGCAATGGACAGTTTCAATTTGTAGTTTATCTTCAAGCTGGTACTTCATACATTTTGGTTGTGACAACATACAGTACATACATAACGGCATCCTATACAGTTACCATTTCTGGTCCAAATTATGTTGGACACAGTAATTAGGTGTAAAATCCAAGGTAAACCAGAATGATGTAAAATAAAAAAAAGAACATAAGGAAAGAACCTACTATTTTTTTTCTTCGTATTATATACTCATTGTTTTTTTTTGCTGTCTTTTATCTTATTTACTCACTTAACTTTTTATTTACATCGTTTTTTTGATTGTAAAACATATTTAATCAAATCGATTTATATACTCTCATTATCTTCTACTATATTTAAATAAAATAAAGTAAAAAAAATTATCAAAAATTATGAATTCAGAAAGTAGTCCTGTTCCGTATGAATCTTCTATTTCAACAATTAACTACTATATAGAACAGACAATGGACATTGAATTTGCCAATCAAAATAGAATAAGTCATTGAAAATTCGGAGCGACTTGTTAAACAATCAGTGAATATAAAGGGTATCTACGATAACTTGTTATCAGCAATAGAAATAATATACGGAGGTAAGAGAGTTGTGATCATGGGATTGGGATGTGACTGTCTCTGCAAAAACAAATCATTCGTTTTCTTCGATATGCAAATGTTTTTTGAAGCTTTACCAAATGAATTAGTTTATGAAATTTTCCAGTACATCGATGGTCTAGAACTATATCGAGTATTTTTCAATTTAAACTTTCGTATCAATACCATTCTCAATGATATATCCAGTATTCATTTTCAACCGCATTCTTTCGTTGATGCAAATGATCCATTTATCAATCAATTCGCTCAGCATGTCAGTCATCTAAGTCTTCCTCGATTTCCTAATGTTCATTCACTAGAATTTTTCGATTATCTCTCAGATAATCAATTGACACGAATATTTTCTTGCTCTTGTCTATCTTCGTGTGTGCTACATCGAATTTCTTTCAATTGGTTTTCTCTAATGGATTTTCATCTTTATTATTCCTGTTCGACACATTCAATTAAAACGACTTTACATTCGAACAATAAATATAGGCAAAATCGAAAGTATTCTGACCTGTATACCAAATCTGAGACGTTTATACATTGTTTCTGATTGGCCTCGTCGAAATAATATTTTGTTATCGACATCAATATCAAGTTCTATCCTCTATTGTACTAATTCATGACACCTGGCTTATATACAATGGGTGGAAGATTTGAACCAATGATTGCTTATTTTGCGTTCTCAGATACATTATGTTTTTTTTTCTTTCCTATTGTTTTCTTGTTGAAAAATCGTCCATATGCCTTATTTGCGTAGCAAGATTGATACACTAAAGATAATGCCGATTTTTTTCCCACTTACAATTTCTTTTTGGCAAGGAGAGAAAATTTTTGTAGATGGTAGATTTGAATAAATATACGATCGTTATACCTTTCGTTCTAGATATTATTCAATAGTCGAAACAAAATTAAATGGCACAAAGACATACGTCGAATGATCCGCTTCGAGATGCTCTTCGCAAATTAGGTCAGGAAAACATTCAACTAATGAACAAGTTAAGAATTGCCAAGCACTTTGCTAATATCGGATATCCTTTCGTCGGATTCGAAGGCAAAGATGAAAAAGGTCAATATTTTCAACTACGCGTCGATTATGATGAGAAGAAGAAAGGACATGTTAATCTGATGATTAACGGATGTGAAAAGCATGAATATGAAGGTGAAACTCATAATTGGTATCTCCAAGTACTGAACAATATCAATGGAGGACACTATTGTGGAACACCACAAGATGAACAGAAGAATTGGTTGACCGATGGACAAGCGGAGAATCGTCAGTATATCGAGGGCATGAAGAAATAGATGCTTGATCGTCTAAAATCTTAGAACTTTACTTTTTTTCATTTGAATTGCTCTATGTTTGTCCTAAAGATAACATTTTATAGATAGGTTAGATCTTATGAAAATAAAAATTAAAAAACTACATCAAAAATTCTATGTACATGTTTTACTTCAATTGGGATGATTCTCCGATAAAATGAGAAATGAATATCTTAGAATAAGAACAAATAACTACTATATAGATAATTGAGAACCAAGTTTAGAATAGTATTTTTTGATTTTGTAAGAAACATCGTTTATATTCAGACGCATTCATGATCAAATCAATTGACGTGTGAAATTTATTTTTTTTCAATTAACAGTCTATCGGATGAAGTTTAATTTGATTAAAGGCGTGAAGCCAAGTTACTTCTACAATTTCTGTTGATCAAGAATAAATCCAAGTGGCAATCTATCGTATTTGAAAAGATCCACATACATAAGAATGATCGATCCAATGCTAATCTCCACTAAAGAAAGTAATACAGGATTTGATTTGGAATACTGCTACTATGAATGAACCATCTTGGAATATGAATTTTCAGATTATTTTCATCTTACAACGCCTTCCGATCAGGTTAGTATAATGAAAGTTGTTTTTTTTTATATTCTAATCTCATAGGTGCTCTATCTAACAGTCTTCTTCTTTATCAACAAAAGAAATAAGATCGAAAAGTACTCCTGATGGAGTTGTTCGACCGATAGGGAGTAATTAAGTATTTTGTACCAATTCCATGCAAACATATATGATACATTATATCAATAATGATGACGATCAAGATCAAACAAAAAGTTCATCTGAAATACAAAAAAAATTCTATCCATATTACTCGAATTCCTCGACATGTTGCTCCTCTCTCACGCGTAAGTTTGATCTACAAATATTTTATTAAATGAACTTATCATCATTAAAGGGGAAATCACGAATAAGCGGTAGTTTTAGTCGATTTCTAGGACAAAAAAATGACGTTCCTCATGTAACAATCTAGAAAATTGGTAAATCGCATTCAAAATCATCCAATATAATTCATTGTGAAGTAATCTCCGTTGATTTCTTATTAATTTTGATACATAAAAATAAAACAATTTAGAAAAAAGACATCTGGTCAGATGATTCCAATGTTACTGTTGATCATCAATTAGATATCAAACAAAAAGAAAACAAAATGTAAGCTTAACTTTCTTCAGTGATCTTATAAAAGATTGATTGTATAGATGGAAAAGACGATGTACAGCAGCGTCAATTGTTTCTAGCGAAAGTAGCTGTGTTACGATGAAAAAACGTCTGGAATAACTATTGCGTGTATAACGAATATATCGGGTATTAATTTTTACCATTTGAATCAACCTTGGGATTTAGCCTTAGATTGGTCCACTACGTTATATGTTACTGATAAAGTAAATAATCGAATATAGAAATTTTCAAGAGATTCATCTCAAGGCACAACAGTTGCCCGTCAAACCAATGGCACATTAGGTGGAACGTTAAGTTACTTATATGGACCTTTACGTATTCTTGTTGATGATAATAGTAACATTCATGTCACTGACAACAATAATCATCGTGTGGTATTTTGGTCGAATGGAGCATCAACTGGTACATTATTTGCCGGTAATGGTAAGTTACCAATTTGCTTCTTTTTTTACGATCAGGGTACAAAATCTACGATATATATATATATATATATGTTGTGATACTGATTGCCCTTTGAAAGAAGTTTTTCGATCGAAAATTGTGAGAGTGGATGAGGATAAGATAAATGCTTGTACTTTCATCTACCTATTTTTCAGATGATTTTGTTGAAACATCATGTTTATTCGTAGCTATATAGTTGAAAATAAGCGGATTTCATTGAAATCTGCATATTTTAAAGAAAAAATTCTAAAATTTCAAAAATAAATATAGAAACAATCTTCAGTTATTATTATCTAGATTTATTTCCGTCTATATCATCAACGATTTAAATAATTATTAAAAATGCTCGCTGTTTTAAAACCACGAGATTTGAACCAGAAAAAGGATATTGTGAAGTTCTTTAGCATCCATCAACTTTCTAATTATAACAACTTCTTTCCATATCATTTTTTTTTGATCGATACTCTTAGATTCATATTTTACTTCTCATATTCTATTCATTGATCATATTCAAGAAAACTGAATCACTTACAAGCGTTTCTAGTATTATAACTTATTACTGTATGAATATGAAAAAGAAATTGAAATGTTGACAAAATTATGTTGTATCACAAAATGAAAATAGTAGTTAAAAATGAAATTTCTCACATGCAGATTTGTCAATTTTGAACATTTGAACACGAGAATTCGACAAATCAGATATGTACAAGTTACCATTTCGATCAAATGATATATCCCATGGTTCACCGAGTTGATCAATTCTATTGCCTGATTGACCTCCAATAATTACCATGCCCTCTTTGCTTCCTTTTAAATAACGCATCACTCGATTATTCCCAGTATCAGTCACGTAAACAGAACCCATTTGATCAACAACGATTGAAGTAGGATAAAGTAACTGATCTATACCACTACCTGATTCATTCGTACCAGCAATCAGAATACCATCTTGTGCGCCTTCATTCCATTTCATTATTCGATAATTGAGATGATCAGCCACATATACAGTTCGATCTTTATCAACAAAAGAATAGTAGGGTTGGTTGAGCTGATTAACATTTGAACCTTGTCCATATCCACCAGCCACAATTTCTCCACTTCCATTTGTTCTGATATGTCATCGAGTAACACGATGTTCATGAAACTCAGTAACATACAAAAATTGATCGTTATGAATCACCAAACCAACGCAAGAAATATTTAAAATAAATGTTTCTCCATTAGCAGCTCCTCGAGGCCACCGAATAACTCGCCTATTCTCATTATCACAAATGAACATTGTCTCATTCTTGTCAACAACAAGATCAACAGGATAAAATACACCATCATCAATACCATGTTCATCGGCCACTACCATACCATTATGAGATGATGAGACATCTGATAAATTCCATTTCATCACGCGATGATATTCTTGATCGGCAACATAGATTGCATTATTATCATCATCAACAAATATTCCACTTGGATGATACAATTGATTTAATTCAGTACCGACTCCATTTCCTCCTGCGACAGTAATACCATTTCGTGACCATACTGCCTGTACACAGATGCCATCTGAAAAAGGAACTAAAAAAGAGAAGAGATAAACGTCTCAACATGTTAACTATTTCATGTATTACTTGTTTCTGGTATCAGTGGACACAAGATATTTGTAGCCATGCGTATTGGATAGCATAGAGGACGTGCTTGACATTGTGGATGTTGAACACAAATATGTTCAGGCTGAAAACATATTTGATTTTTACCAAAACACGAACTTAATTCTGAACAAGTGACATGAGAAAAACCACAGATTCCTGCGTTCGTATCAGTCGCTAATTTTAGACATCTACAAGTAGGATTTGATGAACATTGAGAATATTGAGCTAATCCTTGACATATCTGTGCTTTAACTGGAACTAAACAATAGATATATGAAAATGAACCACATAGAAATAGTATATAATACCTAAGATGCTAGACAAGAGAAATTTCAGTTTAGAAATATAAAGAAAAAATTATTATTATTATACCTGAGAATCATAATAAGAAATAACATTATTCGAGAATACACCAGATAATGATTATGTATAAATGTTTTAATCATTTTCTTTCTTCAAAATATTTATCTTAACAGATAATGAGAATCAGAAACATATGTTCGATCGATATTTGACTTGCAATCTCTCTGTAATCTGACACGAGAGCAAAAAAAACATGGATACTCAAGATACTTATCAGAGTCGGCGCAGGAAAGTATACTTTTAAACTCATGACAAGATGTGGTATTTAGCCTTATTTATATTGAGTTCGATTTCTAATAATAAATGAGTTCCAATTTATATAATCGAAAGTTTCTCTGGCTTCTATCTCATTTGAATAGAAACAAAAAAATTCTACCAAAAGTCGATCTATACAACGAAAACAATGAAACAGGACCGGAGTGGATATTTATAACAATGGTAAACTATCCCTATGAGTTTATCCTGATGGATATGCAACTATATCTGTTTCTGATTACTATATTCATACGAAGTGATTGATAGAAGTCGCGATTGAATCGTTAGGAAACACGAATTTATTTTTTCTTGTCCAACGACCTACGGCGATCATTACATATATGGGTATGCTGCTATATCTATACACTCAGATTTATAGTTATATACCTAAATACTTTAGTACATTTACTAGATGCAACTTTAACCTATGCGTGTTGAATGAAAATCGCGAAGGACTTAGTTGATCAACTTATCCTATTGTATTCTTCTGAACTAAGCAGGAATCATTTTCGAAATGGTAAATACGCTTTCTAGTGCTTAATGTTAGTATTCTAATATGGGCACTCACGTATTTCTTATTTCTCATCACTCCATATGCCTTTGTAACGCGTTTAACATAAAAGAATCTTTGATCATTCATATTATTACAGCGGATTGTTCATTTTGTCGTAGAAAATCCAATAAAATGATCTGGATGGACAAAATTCGGCTATCTATAGTAAAGCATTGAGTAGCTTTCTCTTGTCATCTATTTTTAATCTAAATAATACTCATACACGCACATTGTTAAGCATAAAAAAGTAAAAGAAGCACAGATACAAAGACTAATATAAAATAGAAGATAAGAAAGATAAATCACACAATCTGCAACGTAATTTTTGTTTTCATTCTCTATCAACTTCATCTCAAATGAAATCTCATAAACATTATTATTTTAAAAAAAGAAAAATCTATTGCCGTATTCAATGCTTCACTTTGTTCGGTTGACGTGTTTTTTAATACTTCTGAATGTGAATAGTATTCCTTATGTTTCATTTGCATACAATAATTGACTGCTTATATGATGAATAACATGGGACACTAGAAAATTTTTCACTTCAGTTTCTTTTAGAAGCCTCAGTTTGAGTTCAAGTATTCAGCTATAACGCCATTCTCTATATGCTACATACCAGGTGACCCATAATAAATGGTAGAATTTTGTATTGAACAGTTTGATTCCTAATAACATTTTATTGAAAACAACAGAATATGTCAGAAGATACGATGTGAAACATTTATATTAATTGCATACTTTTTATTCCATAATAGAAAATATACCAAGCGATCAATTTTTGACGCTTTCAAAAGTAATCTAAAGAGTTTTGCCTCGTTTCGAAAATAAAATGTTCTTTGCAAATTGTAGAATTTTTGGCGTTGTATCTTGTGGTGCATTTTTTTATAAGATAGAATATATCGAATGATAAATAATAACAAAAAAAAACGTTCATCACATGGCAAAAATAAGGACAATTTTTGCAACATCCAAAAAGGACGGGGGCGTTAAGAAGCGAAAATCGTCCCCTCTTCAAAATCGTTTTTATCCTTCTCAGAATAGCACCAGAAGTCTCAGAAATTCCTTCTTAGTAAATTGAGACAGTTTCGCTTGAATTTAGCTGTGCACAGCTGACTGGAAGATCGATGTCGCCTGGGTCCTAACGAACCATAGTGTGTACCAATCATGTGAGAAGTCTTTCCACTTATGTTGTGTGCTTTCAGTTTGATTTATATATCAAATGAAAGCTCTTTCTTTCCTCACTATTTGATAGGTGTTTCTTTGTGGGTAAGACACACAGCCGAAGTGAACAATGTCTAAGACGCTAAAAGCGTCTGCTTTTGAGTAGTACTTGAAGGATTTCGACGATAATCACCAGGCTTCTTCTTAAAACAAACATAAGATTTGAAATCAACACAAAAAAAATTAGTTGAAATCCATGGATTTCAGAGTTCTGCAAGGACTTTCATTTTTAGTCGAAAATCTCGCCCTGCTCCCCCTCAGAAATAGAACAACAGTTTTTGCGAATCAGAATGATTTTTTGATAACATTCATTTTTTGACCCATCCTTGAGTGAGATTAGGGTGAGATTTCCGACTAAAAATGAAAGTCGTTGCAGATCTTTGAAGTCCATTGATTTCAACTTATTTTTTTGTGCTGATTTCAAATCTGATCTTTGTTTTAACAAGAAGCCTGATGATTATCGTCGAAATCCTTCAAGTACTACTCAAAAACAGACTTTTTTTAGCGTTCTTAGACATTGTTCACTTCGGCTGAGTGTCTTAATCATGAAAAAACATCTATCAAATAGTATAATTTTGTAGAGCTTTCTAAGGACTATCGAACTAGGTTCAATTCAGAGTGGACCACTATTATCTCGAAGCCAAAGATGGCCAGGTATTCACGAATACCCATACTCCAGATACACCATCTTGAAAATGTCGTCGATACAAAAATCCAAAGAAACAATATTTTCTAACACGTCTATGTCATTTGATAGAGCGAAGAAAGAACTTTCATTTGATATATAAATCAAACTGAAAGCGCACAACATAAGAGGAAAGACTTCCCACATGGTTGGTACACACTATGATCCTTTAGGGCCCAGGCGACATCAGATATGTCCATCGCGGTTGAGAATCTGCCGCTGCCGCAATGGTATTTCTAAAAACCTTTGGATTTTCAATGCTGCGATCGCTTTAAACTAGAGTTGCCCCTGCCAATCGATCAAATTCACCAAACCTCATCGCGCAGCACACATCAACACCGAGATTCAGTGTAAATTCCTGAAATTTCTATATTTCATTCATGAGGAAGCTGCCGCTGGTGCGACAATATTATTAAAATCTTGACCGCACCGCGATGGTTTCTGAAAAGATTTGCCGCTGCCGTTGCTGCTACCGCCATCGTGGCAGCGCTGCGATGGACATCTCTGGGCGACATCGATTTTCTAGTCAGCCGTGCACAGTCGAAATCAAGCGAAAATGTTTCAATTGGCTAAAAGCCATTTTTAAGTTCGTTGGTGATACTTTGAGAAGGACAAAAATGATTTTGAAGAGGGGACCATTTTCGCTTCTGAACGGCCTCTGTCCTTTCTGATACTAAGGATGATAAAACCGGAAAGCCAAAGTCGAATTCCAACAGGAACCATTTTACCTTTTTATGTGCCTTCCTCTTTTACTAAAGTGCCTTGCCCAGCCCAATTCAGAAATTTAGTTTGAGATGTAATTCATAAATAGAATGATGCAGCATGCTTCAAAATTATTACAGTTGAGTCAATTCTGTGAAAAAGTAATCAAAAAACAAATATTAAAAACTGACCTGCTTGAAAAGTTTTTAAAATTGTCACAAATAAAAACATGTTATATGTATTTCTCTCGTCAAACGTCAAGAAATCAGCAAAAATAGAAATCAGAAATTTAGTGTCATATCAAATTATGAAAGTCATTTTATGAAATCATGTGAAATTGTCATCAATCAACATTAGAAAAGTAGAAATCAGAAATTTACTTTTCATTTAAAATTATGCAAGTCATTTTATGAAATCATGTGAAATTGTCATCAATCAACATTAGAAAAGTAGAAGTCAGAAATTTACTTTTTAGAAAACCTTGTACAAATGATCAGGTATTAACATAATACATGTTCTCTTTCATGAATTTATTTTAATGAGTGACAGAAAAGTTGAAATCAGAAATTTACTTTTTTGAAAATTTCTGATAATTATAACGAATTAACATAATACATATGCACTCTGGTACCTCTGTTTTGATAATTGACAGCTGCAACTCATTTAAATAGATGTATAGAAGTGAATATGTATTATTTTAATTTAAAATGTTTTAGACATGCAGATGTCAAAATTAGTACCAATTTGAGATTTGCCACTCTATGAATATACGCTTCGATGTATCTTTATTCCATGTTTCCAACAGTGAAAATCGCAGTTCTCTATCTTGATTCTATAAAAAGCTACTCAAAAAACACTCATTAGCATTCATGGAACCGCGACACATGCAAGTAAAACGAATTCTATCAAAATATTATTTTTATGATATTACTTGAAGTATGATTAAATAGCATAGAAAGATAGTTTTTTTCTCTATAAGACTATATAAAAACAGTTTTTTTTAAGGTTGATTATACCGTATTAATCTGCCACTCTCATTATTTTTTTGTATGCCCTAAGTATATAAATCTACAAAACAGAGGACTCGGGTTCAATTGGCTCTAATCGATGTCCGCATTCACTCATCCATATTCCCATTTTTTACAGTATAATAGCAAATTGAAATAATTTTAATGATATTTTAGCTTTGTCAATTTTTTTTGTTGGAAAATTTATTCGATAATGGTCTCTGTTATCGCTTCAAAATTGCTGTCTTATCTTTTTTTATTGATCTTATTGATAAGACCGACGATTCATTCACACTTCAATCTCTATAACACTGAACTTACAATGAATATTGATCAGTTACAATTTGACTGTTTGTATTACTATGTACGACAGGGAAATCTTGGTAGTCAACTGTTTGATAATCAAATTGATTCTAATGTGCATATGACTGATTACTGTCTTCGTCCTTCTGATGAAATAAGCGTATTGACGCCTCATTTCCTTAATTTACGTGACGCGAATTTTACTTTTGAACAGCTTCGTCATTTAAATATTACTGTCGATATATTATTTTCATGGTCTGCTTCCATTGATCTTATGGAACAATACCAACTTTTCATTGATCAAGCGATTACTAATTTTTCATCATCGTCTCAAATCTTTTATAATTGCACAAGACCATGGTTCGGTTCTCTATGTCAGTATACATTCGACTATCGTATTGGAATGGCATTTGTCGATGTGGTAAGACGTATGTTTGAAGATAAACTCGATGCTAATAATGACATAGGTGACCGAAGCAGTAATTTAACATGTTATACTCATCTGACTTGTGATCGTGGAGCACCATTATGCCTCGATTGGCGTGAAGTATGCAATGGTCGATTCGATTGTATCGATGGAGATGGCGATGAAGCACAATGTTTCTCACTAGAACTAAATGAATGTGCTGAAAATGAATATCGATGTCGCAATGGATTATGCATTCCAAAAGAGTTTCACTTAGATGATCCCACAAATCCAGATTGTCTTGATGGAACAGATGAAGAACAAAGTAGTAATTCATACGCAGTTTTCTGCCCGAAAGATCCTACATTTCGATGTGAAGAACTATCTTGTCGATTCGGTGAACGAGACTTTGCTTGTGGCGATGGCACATGTGTAACTTATTATGATAAATGTATAAATAAACGAGATATTCTATTGAAACGACGTCTGTTATCAAGAGGTAAGTTGCCAAACATATGCCGGCTTGTTATGGTTTGCTTCGCTCAGATTACACCTGAACTTTCAGAAAAATCTTGTAGCGTATTCAAAAACAATTCTGCCATTATTTCTTATCTTTCAACATGCAAAAATCTTTTTCAATTTCCAACCATTTCTATTGCTTTCGATCATGTGGGCTCTTTCTATAACAATAACTATTCGAAATTAATGAGCAATGACCTTTCACAAGTTTTACATCCATATTATGTTCGTTGTGATATACAGAAATGTGATTCTATAGTACCCACATTTTACTATCAAAATTTGACTTGTCGATATAGGCATGAATTGAACTTTACTGATCACCTCGATTATGATGACATTATATCATATGTTGAATTTTATTTTCGTAATTGTTTAACTATACATTTCACTGAAAATTTCAACTATGAACAACATCCATCATTGTATTGTTGCAAGAATTCGTCAAAATGTATTTCAAAACATCGTCTATTAGATAAAATTAAAGACTGCTATTTGGGTGATGATGAAGATTATAAAATGAATATTTCGTCGGAAGATGAATATCGTTCCATTGATATGTTTAGTATGAAACAAAATCAAACTAAAATATCCTTTCAGAAAATATGTAATGGAATACAAGATCTTTTGCCTGAAATAATCAATAATCAAAACCATACTGATGAAACAGAATGTGAAGATTGGCCATGCAATAATATTTACACAAGATGTGACACTCATTGGGCATGTTCAAATGGTCAGGATGAAAGTGATTGTATCAGTTCAAATTGTCCATCTGGTACTCGTCCATGTGTCTCACCTACTAATTTCATATTGACCTGCTTACCTATCAGTCGTGTTAGTAATGGAATTATAGATTGTATTGGAGCATTAGATGAGCCAAAATATTGCCGAGGACCGTCTTCCATCCAACAGAACACAGGTGGATTTCGTTGTTGGAATGATAGTAGATGTTTAAATTTTCAACATTTATGTGACGGAAAGAAAACATGTCGTTTCGGTGATGATGAAAAATTTTGTGGAAACAGCAAAAAAATATGTTATAGAGAATGGACAAATAATCGTACTGAAATCGAGGATACACTTTGTCAATTATTCGAAATAGGCAAAAAAGCAATTGTGTTCTTTTCACTTAAAACTTCGGCTACTTATCCTCTGCTTGTGAACAATACATTTCTTCAAACTGATAGTTCGTCTATAAAGAACGAAACTATTACACATTACGTCAAAATTCGATCTTATAATCCTAAAGTAAAATTACGTTGCAACCGTGGAATTTATGCGCGCCTCTGGCTTGGTGGTAAAGATTATAATTATAGATGCTTTTGTCCACCAAGCTATTATGGTAAAATGTGTCAATATCAAAATCAACGTGTTAGTCTCACATTACGATTGTTGCCTGTTAATCGATACAGTATTTATGACATTGTTGTCACTTTGATTGATGATAATTATGAAATTAATTCTTATCAGCAATTTGTTTTTCTTTCTGGCTGGGGTTGTAAAATGAAATTTAACAATTATCTTTTATATTCGAGTCGACTTAAAAATATTTTAAAAAATTATAGTGTACACATTGACATATTCGACAAGACTAGTATGATATATTATGCAAGTTGGAAACTAACCATTCAGTTTCTCTTTCTACCTGTCAATCGTTTGGTTGCTCAACTAAACATACCAGTTCGACCAGTCGAAATTGCTCATTCTTGCAATCTCATGTGTAAAAACAATGGTCGCTGTATGAAATATGTAAATACAGAAGAATTTTTTTGTCAATGTATTGGTAATTGGTCCGGCAATCTATGCGATATACCTGCTAATTGTGCCGATTGTTCGTTCGGTTCAATTTGCGCAGGTTCTATCAAGAATCGATCAATATGTATATGTCCCATTAGTAAATTTGGTCCACGCTGCATTTTAACAGGTTGTACGCCAGGTTTCTGTCAGAACAATGGTCAATGTGTGGTAGTTGATGGTCGTTCAACGAAGAAAACGTTCAGTTGTGTATGTCTTGATGAATTCTATGGGACAAAATGTGAATATAGAAAGAGAAGGCTGGAAATCTCTTTCGATAAAATGGCAAGTCCATCATATATATTACTATATGTTGTTATAGTATCAAATAATTCGATTCCGAATACCATAGTTTTGTTTAAAAAATTAAAACACAATCAACCTATTGTAACATTCAATATTTTAGAACAATTTCACATTGTTTTTGCTAAAGTCAATCTTAATTACTATTTAATCGTCGTTCAACAAATTCCAAGACAATCTATTTTTACATCAATTAGTTTCACTCGACGATGTCCTCCAATACGTGAGCTATTAAACTCTACAATAATGTCTATGGCACGTATTCGACGAGTTAAATATTATCATTTATCATGTCAAAATCGTGTTGATCTTTGGTGTTTCTTTGATGAAGATTATATGTGTTTGTGTACACTCGAACATCATGCTAATTGTTTCACATTCAATCATAGCACAACACATGAATGTCCAAGCAAATATCCTTGTGAAAATGATGCGTTATGTTTTCAAAATGAACTCACATGTCCTCTTACCAGAACATGTATTTGTAATGATTGTTACTTCGGTCCCCAATGTCAATTTTATGCAAAAGGTATTGGTTTGACATTGGATGATATTTTAAGATATGAAATTCAAAAAGAAAAAACCTTTTCTCAACAACCATTACTAGTGAGAATAAGCGCTATTATAACAATGATCATGTTCGCATTAGGTCTTGTTAATGGAATTTTCTCGTATTCAACCTTTCGTAGAAAAGATTCTCAAAAAGTTGGCTCTGGATTATATCTCTTGGCATCTTCGATTATTTCGTTTTTTATCGTGATCACATTCACAATGAAATACTGGTTTCTTATTTTCTCTCAGATAAATCTCATTATGAATCGTGTTGTTCTCCATTGGGGTTGTATTTTGATTGAGCCTTTACTCAAAATTTTTTTGTATATGAATAACTGGCTAAATGCATGTGTTTCGATTGAACGAGCAATTGCAGTCCACAAAGGAATTACTTTTGATAAGACAAAAAGTAAACAAGTGGCTAAATGGATTATATTTATTATGCCTGTTCTGATCATTGGTACGTTTATTCATGAGCCTATTAATCGATATTTATTTGATGATGAAGAAGAACAACAAATATTGTGTGTCATACATCACTCAGAATTTTTAAAAAATTATAATTTAACTATTACTCTCTTTCATTTTCTTACTCCTTTTCTGATAAATTTATTCTCAGCTCTGTTTATAATAATTAGAGCTGCACGTCAACGAACATTAGTTCGAACAGAAAAAAATTATAAACAACATCTCCGAGATCAGTTCAATATACATAAACATATGTTAATCAGTATTATTATTCTCGTTATTCTATCAATTCCTCGTCTTATTCTGTCATTCATATCGGATTGCATAAGAACATCTAGAAATCCACGGGTCTTTTTGATTGGATATTTCATTTCGTTAATTCCATCTGTTCTTATATTTATTGTATTTATTGTTCCTTCACCTTTATATAAAAAGGAATTTAAAAAAGCAATCATGTGTTGGTAATAACTCGATTGAACACAAAAACTGACGATCCAATAAACATAATATCGCTTGCGTTACACTGCTTTTATTCTTCTATAATATATGGGCAAAATCACGCAAAAGTGGACATTGGGTGCTCTCATTTGGCTTTAATTCTTAAAGCGAGCTACCGCTCTGAGTAATTGTTTTTAGCACAGTCATATGTGAAAATGTTTGCTCTTTCTAGTGACTACTAATTAAAACTAATTAATTAATTAATTAATTAATTAAGCAGTAATTAGCAAATATCTCGCTGACCGTATGAAAAAAAAATCCAAAACTTTCAGGATAAACTATACAACGCTAGCCGCATATGTGGTAAAATTTTCAGCCAGATCGGATTCCAAAAATTTTCCTATCAAAATTTGGCTCTATATAGGTCCCATGGGGATTCAAAAGAGAAATTTATATGTCATCATAATCTAGTGAGTCTGAAGAAGGATTTGTACACTTTGAAATTGATTTGAAACTTTTCATTCGGTTACAGGAGTATTTTTTCAGATGCACAGTCGTACTCTGTCACGTCGCTAACGAAGAATATATCAATTTTTTTGGAAAATCTAAGCCTGCTTGAGGAAAACTTTGAGTAGAGATTTTGTAGTTCTAGGAATGGTCTACAGAATGCACCAATTAGTTTTGAAAAAATATTGTTTTGATTCGGAGTTTTTCTAAGCAGAAAGGGAAAAAGTGAAAATCGATGTCCTTTTTTACGTCACGTCGCTAACGCTACTTTTTCGGTTATAACTCCTCTGAGCAAAAGTATTTCTGACTAATTTTTTCAGGGTACCTAGAGTAACTTAACATACGTACAATATATAAAAACTAGCCCTAGTAAACTTCATTAGTCCGAGATATACGTCTTGCAATTTTACGAGTCACGTCGCTAACAAAATGATTTTGCCCATATGCAGTCATATTATAGAAGAATTGTATCTTCAAAATTTCATTTTATAAGCTTCTCATTCTCATTTAAATCTCTTTTAGTTATGCTAAACACTATTGTCATTTTTATCTTGTTAATCTGCGAGAGAAACAATAAATCTCTTAAGATTATAAACAAATAATATATGAAGCATCATCCTCTATTAATTAAAACATTACTTGAACCTTTTATCATCCGTCACAGCAATTTCGGAAGAAGTATTAGTATACTTAGAGACTTACCAAAAGTAGTGGCACTCCTATATTCATTCTATATAGATAACTTGAGGATGTTATCTTTTTATATAGACTGATTGCAAAAAAACGAAGCATTACATTTCTATGCTATTTGATCATTATTCATCTAAGATAAGAATAAAAAAACTTTCATTAGACTTATTTACCTATGATTTCTAACGATGTCATTAGTTTATATTGTCTTCTATCCGATAGATACATAAGTTCTGCACATTTTTGTTTTTTGGTTCAATAACAAACGACGGAGGCCGTTCAGAAGCGAAAATAGTCCCCTGTTCAAAATCATTTTTATCCATCTCAAAGTATTACCAAAGGCCTCAAAAATGACTTTTTACCCAATTGAAACATTTTCGCTTGATTTCGACTATACACGGCTCACTGGAAAATCGATGTCGTCTGGGTCCTAAAGAACCATAGTGTGTACCAACCATGTGAGAAGCCTTGCCACTTATGCTGTGCGCTTTCAGTTTGATTTATATATCAAATGAAAGCTCTTTCTTTTCTCTATCAAATAACATATAGACTTGTTAGAAAATATTTTTCATTTGGATTTTTGTGTGGATCACATTTTCAAGATGGTGTATCTGGAGTATGGGTATTCGTGACTACCTAGCCGTCTTCGGTTTCGCGATGATAGTGATCCACTCTGAATTGAACCTAGTTCGATAGTCCTTAGAAAGCTCTACAAAATTATACTATTTGATAGGTGGTTTTTCGTGGTTAAGATATTCAGCCGAAGTGAACAATGTCTAAGAACGCTAAAAAAGTCTGTTTTTGAGTAGTACTTGAAGGATTTCGACGA
>JAJEKB010001426.1:729188-756307 GCA_022393335.1 Macrotrachela quadricornifera | reverse complement strand
GAAATGAATATTCTTTAAAATTTTCTGTAGTTATTGCAATTTGACTTTCACCAGGTATAAGTTCAAAAGTTTGTTGTGCTGAACTCATTACTTCGAAATATAATTCACTGAATATACTATTGAAAATATAATTAATATTAGTATTACTATCGATTAGTTTTTCAATATCATTAATTAATGTAAAACTTTGGGAATCAATTGCTTGTATATCATCGATAGTAATTGGATCATATATTAATCCTTTCCAAACAAGTCGAGCAAATTTAATATTTAAATAATGTTTCTTTCGAACAGCTAATCCCATTAATTGTCCAACAAAATGATATTGTTTCTTTAATTTCTCTGGAATAGGTTTAGTCGGTGGAAAAACATTCGGAATCCAACAATCTTGATTTGAACCACTATTAGTTCGACCATTTGGACATAAGATGAATAAGGATAATCGTGTACTGCATATATCCGAACACATCTGAGTAATTGAATCTCGATAAGGTCCACCTTGATCAGTACTATGCATATTAAGATATTGTGTTGTCCAAATTTGTTGATCTTTTTTTCTAAAATGATCCTGTGCTTTATCATATAATTGTTGATAACCTTGATAAAACATTGTATTTTTGCTGTTTTCTTTTGAAGTAGCAGCTTTTAGAGTATCAAAATAGACTTGTAAGTATCCACAATCATATTGTAATTGGGTAGCTTGAATTGATTGATTTAGAAGTTGATGTTTCCATGTAGGAAGTATATACATTTTTAATTTTAGAATTTCATCAGTTAGAAAACTCTCTCCTGGTGAGAGACTCAAATCGACGAAATCGAAAACTTTGTAGATATACACTATTATTTGATATAGAATTTTCGCTCGAATCATTACACAATCAGCAGGAATACTCGATAATGATGGATATTTATGATAAAATGTTGAATTAGGAAGAGATTCCATCGGTAAACCAGAAATAAATTCAACAAAAGATGCTGTTGTGTCTTGACTTTTTTCCATTATATCGACTAATTGAAGATCAGATTGTCGATCAAAATGATGTGAGGATTTCTCAAAATCTTCACGATTAAATTGTATTTCGACTTGTTCTTCACCTTTAAGTTTGGTAAAGAATACTTCCGGTACTTGTTTTTCTTTGTTTTGATTAATCAAGGCATAAATGATATCAATATTTGTGTAAAAATCACGAATATTTTGTGGTAATTGACTACGTCGTGATCCACTATCTTGTTCAGTGAAAAGAAATACTACATCCATGATAGGCAATCGAAATGATTTTAGTTCAGACTTATTCAATGGAAAAACATTGAGTAAAGTAAGGAGAAACTGTTCGATTTGTGCGTTCAATTTAAAGTGATGACTCATTTGAAGTAAACTAACAAATAAAAAGAGAAATCAAGTAACTTTCCAAGAGGACAAGTACGGGGACCCAGCATCCAAAATTAGATTCATATGCTGAGATAGTCATGTATATTTGAAATTATATTGGAAATTAAAGTGATAGCTATGATTGAGAATTTTACTATTTTGAATGAGAGGTGAGCACAGGTCAACTTTTTCTATCCTGTTGTTCTGACCTTATATGTCCTGGTGAGTGGTCAGCGTATTTTTTGATCAGTAATTAATTCTAAATATCAGTAATTAATTTAAAAAATATCAGTATTTAATCCTTATTTTGTCAGTATTTTACTAATTTATATCAGTAAAAAAAGTATATTTATAACTGAGAGAACTTTATTGAATAAGTAAAGCTTTTTTGGCTCTCGATGGTCTGCCACGACGTCTTTTTTCATCAATCGGAACATTTTTTGCAGTAGGTGGTGGTTTACAATAATTTAATCTAATTGCTATACCAACCACATGTTTACACATAAACTTTTTGAAAAATGCTGGACAATTACAAATACCATTTAACCATTTTGATTGATCCATTGGTAACATGACAGACTCAATATTGAATACTCTTGTTGTATATTGATCAAGAGTATACCATCTCACTTTCTTCATGACATCGATATCGCCGTTTGTAATTTTAGTTTCGTCTCCAGTAGGTATAAAGTAATCAATGTCGTAATCATGTTCAACCGAAAGCACTGACTTGTTTAATTTTACCCATTGATATCCATTGGTCCATAAATCCAATGAAGTTGTTTGTTTATTATTGTACTTCCTTAGACCTCTTTCATATGACTTTGACCATTTTTCGACAATTTCGAATGCTAATACTTTAAATCTGGATAATGGCAGGCGTTCTCTCAATGAATTTTCAGGTTTAAAAACCCTATTCGTCGCTTCTAAAGCATTGTTGGTACTTGGTGTTAAATGCCTAACGCCTTCATACCACCCTTTGTGTGATGTTAGCTATTCGGTCTGAAAATATTCTATGAAATTGGGTTGGGTTTTTATCCATTTTTTTATAAATGATTTTGAAGCTTTCGTGAATATGTGTTCACTCTGTGCCAGTTGTAATGTTTCGATGTCGTCTACTAAATCCTGTTGTTCTAACTTATCTATCATAGATTCGATCTTTTTCAATACTTTTCTATGCATATGAGCCCAACACATGACTATAGTTTTTTCTCCAAAAACATTTTGAAATGCATTGCGTATTGAGGAAGCGCCATCAGTAATTAAAACATTAGGGTCCATTTCTTTCAAATTACTGTTTCGTACACCTTCTTGTAAATCACAACATCAAGACTTATTGCAGTTGGACAGAGTCTTCTACTCTTTAAGATAGTTAAAAAATTATTCAATTGTTTAATCGTTGGTGCTGTCATTGCACGTTCGTATAGTGCTTCGATTATAGCTTTGGGTTTCAGTTTCAATTGAAATAAATCCTTAATTGCTTCCTTTATTTCATTAGATATTGCAGGAGCTCTTGTTCCTATACGATCACGAGTATGATCGGATTTATCTCGAAATAGAATAACTTCATCAGTTGTGGAATCAAATATTCAACGCCTCGAAGCTTAACTTTGTTACACCTGAAAAACTTTTTTTTCCCTTCTGCAGTTGTGTTTGTATAATAATAACTCCATTGGTTTTCTTTAACTACTGCTCTTTCAACTTCGCCACTATTGTTAAACACCATATCTTTCACCCAATTTCGTGGTCTTCTTTTTATAGTTGTGCAGTTTTCATTAACTATCGTTTTATCTTTAGTTATCTCCTCATCAGATACATAAGTTGGTACTTCATTAATATCCATTGAAGTTGCCATTTTTGAACGAAATTAAATATAATACTGGTAAAGGATGACTAATCCAACAGATCAATATCATTCATATATTTTTTTAGAAATATCAGCTATATATATATATGTGAACTAGCAAGGAAAAGACCCAACGATACTTGGAAGAATACATAAAGAGAGGAAAAACACCTGAACTATAATAAGGCAAGAGAACACTTGGAAAATACCTCAAAGTGAAGAAAAGCAAAGGATAAAAAAAATATTTTAGTCGATGACGGCATTAACAAACAACGTAAAGAACTGGCTACTGATCAAATACTATTTATTAAATGACCAAATATAATTTTAAATGATCAACCTAGATTAATTACTGATACTTTGAATTTTTTACTGACAATTCATATTTAATACTGATCAAATTTTACTGATCATTCATAAAAAAATACTGACCATTTAATTTATAGCCTTCCAAATATGTATGAGCATTTAACCTGCCCTCTCTGTTGATATTTACTTGTTTGATAAACTTACTTCGAAAATAAACGGAGAATAACAATTTTCGATGGATAACTTTCCATTGATAGAAAGAGTTTGAAAATTAAATTGATCATGGGTACTGGAAATAATATTGGAAGTAGTGTATCGATTTGATTTTGTTTTACTGCCGATCTATCTTTGAGTAAGTCGAGAAGTAGATGAAGTACTTTCCAAATAAATTTCATATTTTTTTCTTGCATCATCATTTGTTCGTCGGAAGGATTGTTCTTTAGCGAAATTGATTCTACTAAAAGTTGTATGATTTGACCAGAAATATTTTCTTGTAATGCATTGAGAAGCGATGTTTTATTTTCTAAATTTTGTTTCAATTCAATTTTTAATAATGAAATGATTAATAAAGTCATATAATCAAGTTCGTCTTCAACGGGAATATTATGAAAGAACATTAATTGAAATAATTTTACGATAAAAGTTGAATCACCGAATTTCTCTAATGGAAAGAGAGTTTTTGAATTATTTGACCAAATTTTGATCATATTAAGAAGTGTATCACGAGCATAGATTGTTAATAATCTCTGTTCATAATTGATACGAGATTGTTTATATTGTTGACTGGAAATATCTCCTTGTAAACATTCCATTATATTTGATTGATTTTCAAGTGAGATACTTTTTTTGTATTGTTCTTTATTTAAATCATGTAATTTATAATCAATTACTTCATCATGATCTATATTCATCGGTTGATTTGAAGATTCGTCGTTTTCTGATTCATCATCATCGCTTGATGATGATTGAGTTCTATTTTGCACGACAGTGACATTATTGTCTTCTGCTGTTATGATTTCACTATCGAGACCATATAATCGTTCATTTTCTTGATCTGTGGATTCTGTTTGTTGTAAATAATTCCACTGAGTTAAAATGAATCGGCCAATCTCATCACTGGAAAAGTTGCAATTAGAGATTAAATCGTTCAGTTTATGTTGATCGATTGTTGGACTTAAATTAGATAAAATTTGTAAAAATAGTTTATTCTTTTTCTCCAAATCATTTCTTTCCAATTGTTCTTTTTGTTCACGTAGAATACGATCAATCATTGGAATCGTCGTTGTTTTGTATTGTTCAATGACATATTGAATTGATTCTAATCGATATCCAATGGCAATTAAACTTGGTAGAATAATTGATAATGGTGGTGATACTAATGATTGAAGTGAAGAATTTTGTTCATTTATTGTTGTTGATTGATTGAGAAAAGTGATAGAACGACAACGAATTCTTACAATATCCTCTTTACTCTTTGATTCATCTTCTTGGAATAAATAAAATCGATTAGATTGAGCAATAAGTCGATCATCTTTTACTTGTATATCAATCTGTAAATCTCCATTAATAAAAATCTGACATGATGTTTCGTTAACAGTGATCCATAAACGATAGTATTCATTAACAGTTAAAATTCGATCACTTTCTTTTTTAATTTTTCCTGTTTTGAGACGAAGTTTACCTTCGCATGTGATGAATATTTGGGATTTATCATTGAGTTGCACTAATGACCAATATTTACTATTGTTTGGCCAATTGGGAATGGATATATCCAAAATAATAGTATATTTTGACCATGATTCAATAGATTTTTCAAGAACGAGATAAGTTTCATTTCCGATCAGTTCGATTGTTGATGGATCTTCATTAGAAAAATATTTCAATTCATTTTGATCTGCTTGTTTTTTCTTTATTTTCCAAATATTTTCATCGAATGGTTGATCAAATGGTATGAGAAGTGAATTGGAGAATTGTTTATTTGTAAATGAAAATGTATTCATTTGTTTTTGATGTTCTTGCAATCGTTGATAGTCTGATGCAACATAGAAGAGACCATGAATGAATAAACGATGAATATGATTTAGAGAAAGAGCATAATCCCAAACAGCAATATTTTGCATGGTAGCAGCAATCTTTGGTAAATTATATAAAGTTATTTCATTTGAAAATGGAACTTGAAATGTTTTATTTTGATTATTCCAATAAATTTTCATTTTTTGTTCTTTAATATTACCAATAATGGCTATTCGAATGGTTTCCTTTGGATTTTTCACGGAAATTTCGATGGAAATATTATTTATTATCATTAATGTGATTGTTTGCACTTCGTTATCAGTTTGAGAAAGTTGAAAATCATATGCAATAGTAAAGGAAGATATATCCTGTTTGATAGTTAATGGAAACCCATCGCTATTTTCTGGTAAAATAATTCCATGATCATCAACCTGAACGTTTATAATAAGATGATCTTCATTAACAAAATCACGTAAAATTGAGATTGATGAGTTTGATCTTGATGTATAGAGATAATCTTCTGCATTGTCACCAACAATATAAGCACGCGAAGGATAAGCAACGAGAGAATTTTCTGTATGTACTAATGTTGGTAGTAGAAGTGGTTTGTAACCATCGGGTAAAGGACATTGTTGCATATCTTCTGGACTAAAAATCATTTCACAACAGTTCGTTGATGATGTTCGATATTGTAAGGAAACACCAGGAAAAAAACTTGTCTCTGATCCATGAGGAAGTAAATTACATTGTTTAGTTGATTGAGGAATAATTTCATTATGTTTAAAAGCTATTCCTAAGAATTTTCCATTTAACCAATATTTAATATTTGTATTATTACCATCAATATCAATTCCACAACCACAAACATCATTTTTTTTCCATCGAATATCATTAAATTGTTTTTCAAATGTTCCATTATTAAAAAAAACTCCTCAAGAACCATCATAACACCATGAATATTCATCATCACCAATTCCAATTCCATTACTATATTCTGGTGTAAATCCTTTTGTTGCCCATCCAATTTGAACAAGATCAGCAGTTGGTAATTTAACACAAAAATACCATTTACCTTTAGTTACTTCGAGATTCTCAACTATAAAAGTCGGAAATGATCCATTAGTATGTTCTTTTTTAAGAACAATTCGTCCATTGTATTGATGATTTTTACCACATTTTTCAAAGACTTGTGTCGTAGCAGCAGTGATTGGAAATGGAATTAAATTAATTTTGTTAGTTCCAATTCGACCTTGTTTCCATATATCAATTTCTATATTTGTTGCAAATGGTTTCCATCCATTGTATTTCAAGATTGATGTTGATAAAGCTGATACAATAGATTGATGACTGATAGGATTTTGTTCGAATTCATCTTCATAATACGAAATAATTTGTTTTGATCGTTCATACATATCTAAATGGAGTGAATATTCTTCTAAAAATACTTTAGAATAAATTTCTGTTGTTAAATATTTTGTCATAGATAAATGAGCAATGATTGATGCATAAGGTTTAGTCATAAATATTTGTATCATTTTATAATCTTGCAATAGATGATAAAGTGCAGAAAGAGAACGACGTTTTAATTGTAAGAACATCGGCGATTTGGATGCGGTCGAATCGAGTTGAAGAAAATGTCCAAATGCATCGAGTACAGAATTAATTGATGTATTTATCGATGGTAATAATAATAAATTAGGTGGTGGAACTTGTTCAACAACTTGAAGTTGATCAATTTTTATTGATTCAATTTGAGTTTTATTGAGATATTGAATAGAACAAGATGATGTGTCTGAATTCATTTCGATGACCATTGCTAAGTGTGATGATTCATCATTTATCACTTGAACAATCGAAGTTAAACCAGTATGCTCAATATATCCACCCAAGATACATAATGATGCAATAAGAGTATCATTCGATTGAAATGACGATAAGTTTAAATGTGATATAATCGAGTTAAGGATTAAGTTAGTACCAATTAATTGCCATGCTGATCCACGAGATATAATAGTACGATATAAATAAATTAATTCTTGAGAAAATAAACTTGAATTAATTGAATGAAGAATTTCGATGAGAAATTTTTTAATTAATTCTTTTGATCCATCATTATTATAATTAGGAAGATATGGAATTAATAAACGGAGAATTTTTAATGAAAGTAATCAACTAGTTTTTAATTGACTATGATGATAAATATTGAGTAAACGTTCGATATACGATACATTAGCACATATTAGTCGAACATGAGTATAGAGTTGTAAACAATGAAAAAGAAGAAGTAAATATTGATTGTTTGAAAGATCTTTGAATGAATCAGATAGATGGTTTTCATCTTCAATTTGAGTGAATTCAAGTTTATTCCGAATAAATGATTGAAATATGAAATCTCTTTGTTCTTCTAAGATTGGATCATATTTTCTTTTATTTTGATCTAAATGAATATTTTTACATAATAACAAAGTAAATAATCGAAACCAATTATAGGCAAGAAATTTCGTTCGGAGCGAATGGGAATCAATCAATGGAAACATTTGTTGTGGAAATTGATACTTCGATAAAGAGAGAAGAGCAGGAGATGAATATTCATAATTAATATAACTGAAGAGATTTTGCATGGAGATCTTTAATTCTGATGATAATAAGAATGATAGAATTGTATGAAGAACAGAATAATAAATATTTCGAATTTCATCTTGTAATTGAAGATTGACAACAGAAATATTTAAAAGATAACTCCATTGTAATGTTGATTCTCTTAACATTGGTAAAAGAATATTAAACATTGTTAATATTTGAGAATGATCAGTCAATTGGAGAATTTTTTGCATAAATGTGTTAATAAATCGATATGCAATTAATCGTCTAATAGCTCGTTCATATTGTCGATCAAAACATTTTTTAAGTTGATCTAATTCAAAATCTTTTTCTTTATAAATAAATTGATCAATAGTTCGTCTAAGAAGAGTTTCAGCATCAACACGTTCTTGTCGAGTTTGTTTTTTCCTCATTAATTTTTTAAATCTAATACAAGCTTGCATTAAATGTCAAAGTAATTTTAAAACATGTTTGGCTTTTGTCCATCGAGAAACTTGTCGTTGAAATTGAACTGGTTTTATCGATGGAAGTTCAATTGCTGGTGATGGAGTTTCTTCAGTAATCGGAAGAATAGAATCATGTTTTCCAATAGATAAAAGAAGAAATAAAGCATTAGCTTTGACCTGTTGATAGAATTCATCACAATCACCACCTTCTGCTTTGATTGTTCTCAAGAGAGTTCGAACATGATTCGCATATTCAAAGATAGAAAGAAGATGATTTTGAGTATGTCGTTGATTCATTTCGAATATTTCCATTTTAGCGAAATTAATTCAATCAAAATGTTTTATATATACTGCATATACGGAAGCGACTAAATCATTGGCTTGATCTTCAATGGAATTTTGTAAAAGATAATTTTTTCCTTTGAGAAACTTTTGCATTTTTGTGATTAGTCGTGCACCATCGCCTGTATTATTAAAGACAGACATTAAAAATTCTTTGTCTGATGCTGATTCTTCAGTGTAATTTTGCAGTACAAATTGACTATAACTGGAAAGATTAGATTGGAGTAGATTTGATAAATAAGTACTTTTATCGTAGATTGGTTTTTCATATCGATCATTAAAGACAGTTAATTGCAATTTTTTCTCATATTTGTTTTCTAAAGAATTCACTGGTGATCCAGAGATCAATACAAAAGTCATTTTTCCTATTAACCACGTAAGAAGATGATAATGATTCGAGATCATATCTTCTTTCATAAAGCTTTCTAAGATAGAATCAGTTAATATTGGCAAAATAGCCGCAAAAATCGGTTGAATAGTTGTGAAATCAAATAGTTCATTGGTTTTTGTCATTAAAAATAAACCAACAAGCGCAGAATGAAATAAATTACTATCAGTCGTTTTTGAACCATGTCGAAATAGAAATGTTAGATAGTGAATAACTACCGAACTTGGAAAATCAATTGATTGTTCGGTGGAGTCATCGTTAGTATTCGGAAGGATCAATTGAGAGACGAGAAGTTTTTGAAATAACAATAGAATGTTTTCAATCTGTTCAATTCGTTCTTTCTTTATTTGTTCAGGTGGATTAAAACAAATCTGAATAAATGATTCTAAGATTTGTAATGCTGTTGTTTCTTCTGTTTGATTATTGTTATTCGTATGGCGAAGACATTGAATCCAGCAAATTAATATTTCATTTTTATTAAATTCATTTATAAATTGACTAATGAGGATTGGATATTGATTTTCGATGATATATCGATGCATAAAAGATAATTTATTTGTAAATGATGACATTCGTAAATGAAGAAGATCAACAATTACTTTTGATGCTTCTTCACAGATTGAATTCTGATTATGTATTAGATCTAAGAAGAATTCAAACCAATTGGTTAATTGTTCTTCATTAACAAATTCACTGAGATCGAAATTGTTTTTAGGAGAAGATGGCGGAAGAATTTTTCTTATTCTATGATTTGTTTCTAATAAATTTCGATGAAGATTCAAATGAATTGTAGATAAATATTTGAGATGTGTAACAAATAATCTAATGGAAATGTTCAACATGTAAATAATAAGAGAATTAGAATTTTCTTTTGAATGATTAATTAATTGTTTGATCAAATCAAATAAAATTAGATAAATTTCTGGATGAAATGAAAATGAAAATGAATTATAATTAAATTTATCATCCGAATGAATTTGACGATTAACATCAATATATATAAAAATACTGCAGTAATTAATTGTCCTGTAAAAAATTTCTTATTCAATTGTACTGTTGGATAAATTTCAATTGATTTTAAAAATTCAATTGCTTCATCTAAAAGAAATGATTTGAAGAAAATAATCGAAATAATTCATACTAAACCTATTTTTGTTTTTAAAATTGTTTCAGTATTATTTTGTTGTTCATACATTTTGAGAGTCTTGTTCAAGTGAATGAATAGATGTCGAACATCATAAATTGTCTCCGTATCAAATATTAATCGAGATAATAGTGGCAATATTGCCTTTAGGGAATATTGAGCAATTGAAAAACTCAGTAGAATTTTCATTACTGTTGTTACCATTAATGAATCATTTTTTAATAATAATTCATTGAAAAAATCTCTCACAGGTTGGAATGATCGAAATAATAATGTATTATTAGATGATATCGAAGAAGTTCCTATAGGAATTTGTTCATATAATTGAGAAGTTAATGTAATGATTTGTTGAAATAGTATTGGATAATTTTTTTCAGCTGATTTAATTAATAAAAATAAAATTGATGTTAATGATTGAATAGCAAATGATGAAACTTGTTCATTATCAGCTTCAATCGATTCATCATCATCATCGTGTTTCCATTTTTTCATTAAAGTTTTATGAAGTTGATATTGATGTTCGAGATTCAATTTTAGTTTTTAAATGGATTCTTCATAATAATTTTTGATAGGAGGATAAATTTCATTGGTAAGAATTTGATTGATTTCTTTATTGATTTGTTCGAATTCGTTTGAATAAGTTAATCGAAGAATTCGCTGAAGAAGTTTGTCAATATATAGTAATGTAGAATCATTGGTCATTTCGGAATTAGTTTCAATTGGATAAAAAAAATAAATATGTTCTTGTTCATTGTCAGATGAAATATCAGTTGAAGTTAATTGGGCATCTTCCGAATTAATAGTTTGAAAATCAACTTTGAATAATTGTTGTCCCATTGTCGTGCAAAGACACGTAATATCTTTTTTTTTACTCTTGTGGGAAAAGCAAAATAAACGATACTTAGGTGAATTACACCATTTTTTTAGGCACGTGGTTTACCTACCAAATGTTGATGATAAATCGTCTATATACAAGATTTTTTTTTCGTTATTATTGTACAGCAAGAGAACGAGTGAGTTTTTCTCTTGCTTGGTTGTATTGCAATGATTTTGATAATAAGAGAAGACACGTGTTTATGTTTAAAGGATGGGAATGAAAGTATTCCTTTTTCTTGGTTTTTTTTCCAGCACCTTCATCTACTCCTAAGTCTATCATGTATTTATTCATGTCATATTTAATAATCCATTTTTCGTATAATGACAATATATTTGAAATATTCTATTACATGAAAATTGAGTACGATGAGTAATTCACAGTAGCTGATGATGATATCATCAAATAAAGCACTTTTTTTCTGTTTTCATCGCTTTGAAATGTTTTATCGACGTTTAGTTTTTTTGATATAGTAACGGTATTAGTAATGATGGAAATTTCAGAAATGAACTAGTTATACTCCGTGTAAATTGCACGGTTTTTCGGTTGCGGGCGAAGTATGATTATCGTATGTTATATAATTCAAGATAAGTACGTAGAGACCCGTTAGCATAACCCAGAAAACACCGTGAGGAAGTGGAGTTAACTTGTTGTCCGAATATGTCCATGTTTCATTCGAGTAGTAGTAGTAGAGAAGTCTCTTGCTGAAATCTCGTATATACCATGGACCAATATGAGACTTAGACTATCATCCATATGAAACATACGATTGTTTGGGCTATATTAATCCTCATACGGCCACCTGGGGTCTGTAAGGATCTCAAGCTAATAAATAACAAATAATATATAAAATCGTCATTGTTTTATTATGGAACTATAGAAGTTCTAAAGAACGCTTACCTGCAAGAAGAACAAAAAGAACTACAAGTATCTGAGTAATATCTACTCAGTCTTTTTTTTACTTTGTTGTTGCATTCTATTTTTCGAACGTTTGAGATGGTGTATCGTATACTTACGAGGCAACTACCCAAAATGATCATAATCTTTTGATTTGATGCTTTATCCATCGGTAGGACCGGCTGAAAGAAGAAGGTGCACAGAAGATTAAGGGCCCAAGTGCCTACCTTCCAGAGTTATAACCGTTTTACTGGATTTTACCCTATGCACGGTATTTATCAAAAAACATTAAATGACGAAATTTCGATCTGAGATTCTACCCCTGTATAAGTCAGAAGGTCTTTAGAATACCCTAAAATCTTCAGTACAAATAAGCCTTCTCTTTCTGAAATAAAGGAGATACAGTAAAACTCACTTTTCTGGTTTCTCGTTAGCATCTACGTGTACTTTGGACTAATTTTTCACATTAGAGGCAACTGGATCGGATTGACTGATGTTATTAGAATACTTTACTGAGTTTCTCTAATACATATCACACAAGACAAAGTTTGATCGAAAGCCACAAATACAACACTAGCATCTCATAGGAAAGTCAAAAAAAGGTCAGGTTGATTTTGTTCGATAGAAAAAATGTAGGACTATCAACTGGCATTCTCAGAATCAAAACGATAATGGAAAATTTGAAAACTACAGCTTTGCAAAAATCTCCATTTCTAACAAAGCAGAGAGGAAGGCATCAAATTCAGGTGTTTCGATGCCCCCCACCATTTCTCTTTCTAATGGTGAAAACCGCAAGTCTCTATCTTATTCCTATCAAAGAGTTATTCAAAAAACCGTGAGGTACCTTCTATTTTGAAACAAATAGTAGTACATTACCTTTTTTTTGATATATGAAAAAGTAAAACTTTTTTCTTGAAATGAATGGAGTCATTCAGTAGAGGATCTATCAAGGCATGTCCTTATGAATATAAAGCTTATACATATCTCTATCCTTGCTAAAATAAATGTGGAAACATCAGATTTAAATCCGAGTGTTAAAAGTATTTCAAAAAATGAACAAAATTACTGTACAGGAGAAACTCATAACCTCGAAACCCAAGTTTCTTTTCTCACATCCTTGTGTTGTATCTCATTGTTTCCTGTAGTAAGGGAAGAGCATTAGGCTCTTTGGGGCGAATTGTAGAGCACCTGTGAAAACCTTAAATCCATGCGAACAACACCCTGCTTTACATGAACAATAATGAAGAAACGTATTGCCCAAAAAACCCTGTTCTTCCTTCTGTTACTTCTTGCCTCCATCCTCCCTTCACATGTATCTCATTCCTCCTTATAGTTAGGGACAAATTCTAGAGCACCCTCGAGAATTTCTGATCGGCATAGACAATCCTATTGAAAATTGGAGTATTATTCTTTCATATCATAAATATCACTTTTTAAACGTTTTCCAAGATTTTCCAAATAGTTTTTTGGATTCTTTCTCACATGAAACTGACTTACAAATTTTTCCCTATAGTGAGTCTTGCATAGTTCGACGAGCTCTATTGAACCATGTAAAATATCAAAGAAAAACATTTGAGTTAATTTTTGAGCTACTTCATAACTCTTACTATTGAATATCAATAAACCCCGTTTTTGAAAGATTGCCATTTGGTATAGAATTCATTATTTACTCTATTTGAAATGATAGTCGTATCTTCGCATGAAAATATTCTTTCAAATCGATTGCGTCGAAAGGCAAGATTCGTTACTCCATTCAATCAACTAATATACAGGTATCTGATGTCATCATCAAACGGTGATCACATGGCATCGACTGTATGAGTATCTTGTATTTCTTCGAATTAGACAGATAAATGTTTTGAATTGCCTTAGAATATCAATTAAGTTGATTTTTATCAGGTTGAAACTCATTCTTATACATTCCTGAATCTGTGACAATACCTTTGAATTCATTGAAGTGTGTATTGTTAGTATAATGTTCAGATAGAAAAAAAATGTATTTGACGCAATAAAAGTTAAAATTATTTTTTTTTAATATGTCAATTTTTCTTAAGTATACCATTGATTGATCTTAAGACATTGATTTTATTGTAAATGTAAAAAAACAATATAGTTATTTCTCGTTAATAAATAAAAAAGAATGTTTTTGTATGGTCCGAGCTGAAGTTGAATTAACAAGGACGTTTCATACCTAAAATATTGAAAAATAAAGATTAATTTCTCATTTTGACTCCAATCCTAGTGAAGAATGAAGGTAAATGACTTACATCCACAACGAGCTCCGATAAACAAACACGGCAAGCAACATGCCGTAAAAAATGATCGACCTAAGCATTGTAAACATGGGTTGGTTTTTAGTGAATTTTCGTTCTGTTCTTGACGAAGAGGAGGATATGAATTATCGGAAGGATGTGATTCTGTAGTCATAGATGCTAATTCAGTCAAATTTTGATCGTTTTGCCGACGTTTCGAGTTTTTTTTAATTCGAACTAAATTAAAGAAAACAAGATATTTAATATACTTTCATTCAACGTCAAATGGCAAAAGCAATAATGATCTAAAATGTCAAATCAAATGAGTTTTGTCATCATTTTACTGGTATGAATGATTTATTACAATAATAGTCTCTTTTTTTACTTTCTGTATGAATATGAAAACACTCATTTATTTTATATGAGAGACTCATGCGTGATCGACGAACAGAATGACGATTGCAATGTTGATTTTTGACAAAGGTAGATGTCTAATTTTCTTTCTGAATGAATGAGAGACTAACGAAAGGCTTTATTGAATGTTTTCATTTCGCTGTAGATTTTTACTACTTCAGGTGAATCGAAAGAGAAAAAATATAAAATACATCCTTGGATTTTTCTTTGACGCTACGGATGGGTGTTTTCAAAATATCATGCGCAAGCTGCGAAAATGATGATTTATCGCTTTGAAGGACGTGAAAAAATGTATTAATGAAGAGACACAGTATTATACTATCGCCTTCTTTTCTGTAGTAAAGAGCGGTTTATGAAGCTGTAGAAACGTGTTATTTCTACAAGACGACGTAGAATTACTGTTTAGCATCACTGGGTAGGTCATTGATTCTCTAATATGCATTGAACAATTATAGAATTTGACACTCATATTTCACACTATTTGGACTTTTTTTCTCGTTGTTTCGGTTAAAGAGCAACAGTAGCCATAATGTAGTCTGGAAATTCAAGAAAATTTCCAAATTTTCTTGATTTGCTATAATTCTTAGACTTTATTGAATTTCTCTGCCTTGGAAATTCAGTAATATGAGTAACTGTTGTGATAATGTCGAATTCCTTGATTTTTTAAATTCTGGATTATGGTAATATCTCTTTTTTTATTAAATTACTATTGTTTGTAATGACGCGATGGGAATCACAAACACTTCGACTTGAAACTTCTACTCACTATTTTCTTTTAAAATATGCATGTTTCACACAAAAAAAATTTTCGTTGATGTAAAATTCGTTTGCTAATAAATATATTTATATCTTTGTCGAATATATTCCTAGAAATCCTCATTGGATTAAATGCACAAAAAATTCTATATTTAACTGTAAAGAAGAATAAATATGAAAATCTTGGATTTAAATCCGAGCCCTATATGTACTTCAAAAAGTAAAAAGAATTGGCTGAAACCTAGCTATCACGAGTCTATGATCAGCATTTTGACCGTATCTTGTTACTGGCTTGCCCATTTGAGCTCTAGGACATACTCAATTGGACAGAAAACAGTTTAGTCTACAAACTCATTCTATTCAAGTGAACAAGTTTTGAGATAAAAGAAGTGCTAGAAGTCAAAAACCAAGCAAATTCGACCAAGTATTACACTCTGGGACAGTGAGTTTTGGAATTTTTCTCATCTGATGCAGGATATTCTAGACTTATTTCCCTACAAGACATACAACTCTTCAGGATACATCTTTTCTCACTAAATTATAATAATAAAAAACCTGTGGAATCAAGTTAGCATGGATGACACTGTAGGCGATCCTATCTAGTCATCATTGACTCAACTCTCACAGTGATTGAATATATTTAGAAATCACACAAATCGAGTTTAGATTCGTGCTCACCCTAGAAAACTGGGTACGGAGGAGTTATTTCAGAACGATTCTGGGCTTGTATCTAGCGAGATTATGATTATAGGAAACCTCATGGGTTTATTAAAGATGTATGATAGAGAGAGGTATCAGTATTTTCATACTAATCGACCAAGATAAATAGCTATCGAGTTCGGATTTTTTTATTGGATAACTTTTTTTAGTAACAACAAAACCACGAGTCATTCGAGACATATTTAGGCACACTGGCTCAGGATACAGATTTTGTGCGTTTAGGAACTCGATTTAGGCGACTTTCACTTAAAAAACTATGATTTGCCTCAAAACTAATGTGATATTCGTAATCAGTGTTAAAAACTGAGTCGATTTATATATGTTGTGAATAATACTAAGAAAAAAAATTTGATTTTGAAGAAATCTCTGTAGTCCCCCTCAAAGTTAGTCCAATCAATAATGACAATTCTTTCGATAACTCATCTATTTCTTGACAGATCGTTCTCATCTTGTTCTCTCGTCCGAGATATTGATGAGACAATTGTGTGCACAAAATTTCAGCTCAATCGAATGTAATTGTGAGGAGTTATCGTGTAAACGGACGGACGGACAAACACATTGACCGATTCTAGAGTGTACTTACTTTTTGAGTACACAAAAATCAGCATCTCTCTTGGAGCCGTAATGGAGATATTTTAATTTTAATTTCGTTGTGTTACTTATGGACTACCCTGTTTGTCCTGAAGATGAATAGAATGGAAAAGAAAAACCAGTTATAGTGAGAAATTGAAGCAACCGATGAAAACAATGTCTTCCACAAAACACAATATGTTATTCAGATTAACGTTTATTTTTTTTCTCAATTCTAAAAAGAAAACCAGGTTTAAATACATATACTTTAATGAAGAATTCATATCATACGTTTAGATTCAACTGGTAGTCAAAGAAAAGAATTTATCAATCAGAAAGGTGGTTTATATCAAATTTATCACAAAACAGGAAGATAGACAATGTATCAATAATGTTTTACGTTATGTTCATAGTTATGATGTAGTATTGAATGGTGTTCAATTAAAAATTTGACTTCACATTCAAAATGCGGAAACCATGAACGATCATACTAAGTAATAACTTGTACTATGGCACACTCTCAGCACAAAAAGCAGTACGTAGTATTTTTAAATATCATGTTCTTTAATTCCATTTCATCCATTGCTGCTAAATTTTTCCATTTTAATATAGCACATAAAGAACTTGTTTGAAGTGTCTTATGATCGAACAACTAGTTGTTTCAATGATTTTTCTTCTCCCTTCGTAATCAGTTTAACTTATTCGCCACGATGTGAACCACTGGTGACTCGTCATATGTTCCAACGAGAGAAATGATGTAAGAATCGTTTTTTTATTTTTCTTTCCTCAGCAAAGTTCAACGACGAGTTCTTCACATATTCCGTTCTTGCAAATACTTCAATCATTTTATTATATAGAGAAATGCTTTTCGTTGAAAGAATCAGAACAGAAAGTTTTTTTATTCTTTTGTGTTGCTATTACACTTGCTTTTTTGTGTACTCAAAAAGTGAGTACACATAGAATCGGTCAGTATGTCCGTTCGGCCGTCCGTCCGTTTACACGATAACTCTTCACAATTACATTCGATTGAGCTCAAATTTTGTGTACACAATTGTCTCATCAATATCTCGGTTGAGAGAAGAAGATGTGAAGGATCCGTCAAGAAATGACTGAGTTATCGAAAAATTTCTCATTATTCACCAGACCATCCTTGAGGGGGTACAGGGATTTTTTCAAAAAAATTTTTTTTCTCAGAACTATTTAAAATATATATGAATCGACTCAGTTTTTAATGCTGAGTCCGAATATGAGATTAATTTTGAATGAAATCGTAGTTTTTTAAGTAAAAATTGCCTAAATAAGGTCCCAAAATGCACAAAATCCGTATCCTGAGGTCAGTGTGCCTAAATATATCTCAGGTGACTAGCGGTTTTGGGGTATTCTAGATGCATGGTTTTGTGGCAACTAAAACGAATTATAAAATGGAAAAAATCCGAACTCGATAGCTATTTATATTAGGGGATTATTATGAAAACTAGCTATACCCTGGGCAAATTGCATGGTTTTTTAATTTTCTTTAAAGAAAAGATTTATCATAATGAAAATAAAACTTCAACTATCATATACTATTAGATAGAGAATTGCATGGGCTGCAAAATGACGCTAAGTTATAGGGGTAAATAGGTTGTGGACAAGATTTTCTCTGTATGACAGTATCGAAAAACTATGAAAAACTCATATATCTTGACAATGCGTCAGTGTCATATTTGTTTGTTTTCCATATTACCAATACCAATTCTTTCAGAGTAGATAGAACTTGTTCAGAGCTATAAAATGATGTAAAATAATAGGGACAGATACGCTACGGTTAATATTTATTCAATATAGCACTTGCGAAAAATCATGAAAAAGCCATGTACCTTAATAGTGTGTCTGTGCGATATTGGTGTGTTCTTGATAGAGCCAACATTTTTTTTATGTACTCGAAAAGTGAAGTTCACGATAGATTGATTTTTAACAATCAGTCTAAAAAAAAATTCATCATTGGGCGCACCAAGGAACTGCCCCTTAGGCTGCGCGGATACCCCCTCTTTTGCCAGATAAGACGTGGTGAGCAGTTAGTTCCGGAGACTTTATTTATCTGCATAAATAAAAATTTCCTCTTTTAATTAAAGCTTCTTTCAAATTATATTTCATATTATAAACACATGTTAATTAAGAGACGGTCCACGACTGACTCGAGCATTGTTGTCACAAAAAATGATTTTCGTTACGCGCATACATATAAACTACTTTTTTACTTATATCTTATGTAATTCTTTGCGCAAAATTGAATTCATAAAAAATTCTGATCGGCCCGAACGTTTAAAATGTTTCCCATAAAAAATACGCAAAAAACGTCTAAAACATAATATTTATGCTCAAAATTCCCTATAAAAACTTTCAAAGTTTCTTTCAACTCTCTTCGAATATTAGTCAGAGAAGGTTAAAATTTTGGATTCATAGGTTTTTTTACCTACTCTTTCATTTCTGATACTTAAAATGGTAGGTCAAATTTTTTTGTATGACGCTCATATAAAAAAATGCTCGATTCAGTCATGTACTATCTCTTAAGTCAAAGCACGGTAGAAGTTGTTGAGGGCTATCTTGAAAAGGTAAAAGAGGATCATAATGAGTACCATTGTAATAAATACAAAACCCTAACTTATTTATAAATAAATTCACCGTTTTCTGAAGAAAATTTAAAAAAAAACTAAAGAAAATCAAAGCAAGAATTGTTGTGTATAGTGAATAGTTTTTCTAATCAATAATAATTTACAGACTCAGAACTTACCTAGACTAGATCAACCTAAAATTTTCAGATCCGGACCCGACGGACTCTATTAGACACATTCTTGGATAACTCATCTGTCTTATTCGCTTTTTGAAGTACACATAACTCTCGAATTTAAATCCGAGGTTTCCGCTTTTATTTTTCTCTAGAGTCTATATGAATTTTGACAATATTTGTATTCTTTTTCCTTCGATAAATGTTAAATATCGTTCTAATAGAGTCCTATTGTTGTAATTGTAATTTTTTTCTTTGAACAAATTATTGTTTATACAAATGTACTATCTTGATTTCTTTATCGAATACGTAATTCAATGTTTAGAAAAGTACTTTTCTATTGTCTCTATTCTTGATACTCAACTATGGTTTTTGAACAAAATGTTTTCTGTTCACTTGAAGCAAATATTAAATTTGAAATCAGCATTAAAAAAAAGAGTCGTCTTATATTTTTGAAACTGTTTTACTGAGTTCTTTTTCCGTCAAATTTTCATCTTTGGTTTCCTCAGGAATATGTGAACAGATTAGTTTAATCAAGACAACTATTTCATTCTATATTCACCTCTGTTTTTATCTATGAATAACAGTTTACCGTCCAAGTTAGTTTTTGATTAATCTCAGTGTTTGATATACCCTTCAGAGAAATGAAAGATCAAAATTTGACCGAAACAAAGTCATAGATACAATTTGAAAGAAATATAAATAGATCGATTCCGTTTTTGCGTTGTATTCTCTGTGAGAAACTCTCTTGGTAATTTAGAAAAGACAAACGATTTACTCGAAGAAGCTAAGATTTTTACTAAAATGAGGTATTGTTTATTTAGGTCTTTCTATGAAGAAATTCCAAAACTTTATCATACGCTACTTATCAGATATACAATCATGAAAATGGCTGAAATAGATATTTTGCTCTTTGGATAGAACATCTGTAGGAGAGTAAATACACATTCATTTCACTTGATATTTGTTTAGGTAATAGGATCATCCACCAATTGTGAATATCCATAAAAATTTCGGCTGAATTCTTTGAGCTCATCTCGGTACATAGTCTTGACAATGAATTGATTTTTCATGATCTTGGTTTTTAGGAGTTTTTGTAAAAGTTCAGTATAAAAAATTACTGATTCAATATTTTTTACGTTATTTGGGCCGAACATTATCAAATAGTGACCTTTGCCACATATTTGAAAGTAAACAATACTGGAAATGGTCGGTTGATCATCTCTTAGTGCAATGAGTCATAAGTTCAAGCAATTTTGATATTTTGATTACAGCATTGATTTATGAATAATTATGAATGTGATAAAAAATTTAAAATAAAGAATAGTTGTAAGAAGAATCTTATTCTTAATAATGAATAACTGATGAAACAGAATAAAATAGAAACAAAGAATCGAAAAAATAAACAAGAAAATGCATTATGAAGAATAGAGAAGTAATAGGTTAGTCAAAAAACAAAAATTATTTATTCTCACGGAAAACTAAGTTGCAATATCTTCTAGGTAGAGTTTAATGCGATCAAAAAGAATTAAAAATATTTTACTGATTAGTATTCAATCTTTGATCAGAATGGTGTAAAATTCTCTTCCAGTGTTATTGAAAAAGAAAGAAGAAAACCTTTTTGTATATATTATGTAAAGCAATCTCAGAATCTAACGAAAAATAAAACATTTTATTTAATGGAAACAGTATCATAAAATCGGTCATAATCAAAACATTTTTTTGACTGAGAATATATATCATATTATTATAATAAAAATGTGAAATAAATTAGAAATGTGGTTATTCATGATATTCATCCGTTAAGCTACCGTTGTGTTCGATATCTTTGATCTGAGCCTTTTTAAAATGACATGTGACTGCTTCTCTCAAAATTTATTTTATATCGTTCTTATCACACCTTTATAGTTACATAGAAAGATAAGAAATTGCACCATCATAAGAAATTCAATGACATATCATACACAACAGAGTATTTAAAAGATAACGCAGAATCTGAAAGAGCACATACTTCACTGAAACATCTTCATTTCACACATAACAGTATCAATGTCTGCGACGAGAAATCTTACCCTGCATACGTTACCCATCGAACTGGTTTATCGGATTCTGGATAACCTTCAACCAATACAAATTTTCTGGTCGTGCCAAAGTGTCTGCAAAAGGCTAAATACTATTCTGGCTACGTACCATCCATATAAGGTAATTGTTGGTTCCAGTATGAAATAATATTTTTATCACATTTTAAAAGTATCGTTCTTTCTTAAAAAATATATTATTTAATTTATTTTCTTGTTTCTAATTTCAAAGAAGGTTATTTCATACAATGGTGTTCTATAATTTAATGCATTGTATGAATAAAAAAGAATGCAGAGAATTACAGACTTCTAGAAATACCATACAATGGTCTATTTAATTTCAATCTAAATTTATCAAGAAAGAATGACAGTCCATTTCAAGCTGAAATCGGAGTCTAAAGAGTCTTGTAATTTGAACGTGTGAGTGGAAGAGTAGGAGAAATGAGGGTGAGGGTGAGCTAGGGTGAAGAGGTTAGATGGGGTTTTGGGACTTAGAGGAGCTAGTCCCACTCTCCAGGGACACTAAAGTGATACCAGGTGAAACTTCGCGGAAATATGCGAGAATAGGAACGATCAGATGAGATTAGGTAGCAGCAGGTAAGAATCGGATCAGTTGGAACAAGTTGCTGTGGTTTTCGATTTTAAAATTGAGTTTGAAATGAAAAAGGCCATAAATTCAAAAATGTCGAGAAACATTCGACAACTACTATCTGTTTTAAAATAGAAGGTACCTCACGATTTTATAAATAACTTTTGACAGGTAAGAGATAGAGAGCTACGATTTTCACCATTAGAAAAAGAAGGGTCTGGGGCATCGAACTACATAAGAAACATAAGCATTCAGTAATGGGGAGCAGGTTTCTTAGAGAACTGGATTTCTAGAATTCTCATTACACTTTTCGTTTTGAGGATGCCATTTAATAATCCACGCTTTTTTCCATCGAACAAAACAAATCCGACCTTTTTCTGACTTTCTGATAAGAAACTAGACTTCACACATTGAAAGCCATGAACACCCTAGTTTTTAACTTATTTCAATAGTTTTGAGTAGTTTTTGTGCGATTCATTTAGCTTTTGATAGAAAAGAATGATATATTTGAAATCAGCACACAAAACTGAGTCGATCTATATATTTTTCAATATTCCCGAAATGTTCGCGTTTTTCTCTAAAATTTTACCAGGGGTATCACTCAGGGATTGATCCAAAAATTAAATTATTTAAAAACGTATTTTATTGACACATTTGAGGCGATGTCGCCCACCGGTGGGCGACGCTATAGTTTAACGAGAAGCCGGATAGAAAAGCACGTTCTTTTTTGAAGACAGGGCAGAGCAGGGCACTTTTTGTGTTCTGTGGACACCTCTGGTCGGAACTTGTAAATTCGAAGTGCACTCTAGCAAAATCATCACCCAAAGAACTCACTTCACTGAGTGAGTCAACGCTATCTTTCGTACTGACATCTTTTGAGGACATGTAAAATATTCAAGAATACGGACAATTTTGATCGCTTTTATACTGATGAGTAGGAATGCGCAGAATAGACACGAAAACAATAAAAGAATCTAGAAACTTCCTTTCCTTATCTCGCACGTAATGCATACTACACATTACAAACCGAAAAAGTAACTTGACTCACTAAAGAGCTGGACACGAGATTCGATTCACTATTAAATTGTACAAAAAGAAGGATAGTAAAAAATCGATAGAGCAGAAAGAGTAGGTCAGTAGATGCATTCACTAGGAGTTTATTCTTCGTAGGAACGAATATCTTGATCAGTTTCTGTACAAAACTGAATCGCCTCGAATGTGTTAATTGATTATTTATTCCATTGAGTTTACTTCACTTTTGAGCCAACAAGAGTTCGCTTGTCACATTGAAACTGGTGTTTAATTGCACTCATTTTTGGATCAATCCATGAGAGAAGCCCCAGGTAAAATTTTAGAGAAAAATGAAAATATTCCGGGAATATTGAAAAATATATAGATCGGCTCAGTTTTGTGTGCTGATTTCAAATATATCATTCTTTTCTATCAAAAGCTAAATGAATCGCACAAAAACTACTCAAAACTATTGAAATAGGTTAAAAACTAGGGTGTTCACGGCTTCTAGTGTGTGAAGTCTAGTTTCTTATCAGAGAGTCAGAAAAAGGTCGGGTTTGTTTTGTTCGATGGAAAAAAATGTGAACTATTAACTGGCATCCTCAAAACGAAAAGTGTAATGGGAATTCTGAAAATCCCGGTTTTCGGAAAATCCAGGCCACTAAGAAACCTGCTCCCCATTACTGAATGATTATGTGTCTTGTCTGGTTCGATGCCCCCGACTCTCTTTTTTCCAATGGTCAAAACTGTAACTCTCTATCTCTTATCTATCAAAAATTATTCAAAAAACCGTGAGGTACCTTCTATTTTGAAAGGGATATTAGTGATGGATTGTTCTTTTATTTCCATTTAATTAAAACAAACTTGAAATACTTTTCGAAATATATATGAGTCAGTTTTCTACTAGAAGACTATATTTTAGATCAGTTACCATTATGAAAATCTTTAATAGAACTTTATCAGCATTCACCAGAATTTGGGTTTCCTTGTTATTGCTGCAAATAAACTAGACTTCAACAACAATTTTTTCACTGCTCTAGCACGGAGACAACTTTTGATGGAAGGCTACCAAGTATTCACTCGCTTTTGAGATGAGACTCAGTTGACCGAGAGTCATAGAGCATGCTGCTTTCGAATTTCATAATGGTTTGGGTTGATTTTGACCTCAAAGGCCCAACTTTTGAAGATCTCGATTTTCAAGCCAAAAAACTGTTTGCGCTAAAAAGTTTTTTGGTCTATCCAATAGATAAAGTACGCCACGAAACCTACAGAATACCATTTCTCAAGGTTTCATGAGTAGTTCAAAGGAAGTTTTCTACATCTAAAACTTTAAAAAAGATAGGAAAAACCAACTTTTTTACGCAGTATAGCAAAAAGCCGGTTTTCCCTCTCTTTTTGAAAGTTTTAAATATAGAAAATTTCCTCAGAACCTCTCATGAAACCTTGAAAAGTGGTTTTCTGTAGGTTTCACGACATACTTTATCAACTGGACAGATCAAAAATATTTTTTAGAGAAAATAGGTTTTCGGCTTGAAAATCAAGATCTTCAAAAACCAGGGCTTTAAAGTCAAAATTAACCTAAACCATTATGAAATTCACAATCAGTATGCTCGATTACTCTCGGTCACCTGAGGCGCAGTTGAAAGGCGACTGAACACTTGTTGACCTTCCCTGGTTAGTATGCTTTATGAGCATTGCGAAGTCAGCACATAACCTTTCATACATGGCTTGAACAATACTAGCTGTTGTTTGTATGATACGTAGATAAAAACTGTGGATGAGAACTCATACCCTCATGGAAACAGTGTAGAAACATACATTGATCGACGTCAATATTCTATAATCAGAGCCTTTTTAATAAAACCAAAACTCCTCTGAACTAGAATTTGTTAACAAAAATAATACTGAAGATCACTCAATTACTGTAACTTCCTATATAAATATTAATGGTAACCTCTCTCGCTTACTAATTTATGAATCTCAAAAGAATTAACTATAAAACAATTATACTTCAGCTGAAGTCTATTGAATCCATTGATTGTCACTGTTTACTTTTTAATTAACAGAAGTTAAATTCTGACTCCTACATTAGTTTTAACTTACGATGAATACTAAAGTTTTACCCAAGATTTCAAAAGTCTTCTACGAAGTCTTCGAGTATTCGAAGAACTCTAAACACTCTCAAAATCGCAGTAAATATTCCAGAATCTCTGAAGAATTTATAAGAACACAGCCAATTTTCAAGTAGGAGTGTGACAGTTCCATATTAATGCTCACAGCCATAACTGATGCATAAATTCCAACTAATCTGAAAAGAATTGATCTTCGATTCACATGAATCAGACCTGGAGTTGGAGTTGGTAATCAACTCATATAAACTGGAATTGGGGCTGGAAATCAACTCACTTGAATCGGAGCTGAAACTAGTCACCAGCTCACTTGAGTAGGAATTCGAGCTGGTGACAAGCTCCCATGAATTTGACCTGGGCATCCACTGTTCGTCACAACTCATTACAGTTCATGAGCTTGCACTGGCATACGTGTTGATTCAAATAAAGTTGATAATAGGATAAAATTAAGCCTATTTTTATAATGATATCGCTAGTTGGTTACCACTAATCAGTTCGAACAGAGACTTCGAACAGAGTTAGTGTGTATTTGTTTGTTTGTCGTCCAAGACGCAGTAATACATGATAACAGAAAAACAATTAATCCAACTCTATTCGTGTAGTAGGCAAGAGCTGATTTATTAAGCTAAGCTTTTTCTCCAACTAAAGCCGTATTGATTGAATTCCATCATCAGCTTCTCTATCCAATTGCGTATAACTATGCAGAGTCTCTCACTCCCAAGTAGCGAATCCAGCCACATTGACTCTATCCGCTTTCAAATTCCCGATTACACCAGTCTATTCTAATATCGTTATACGTTCAAGTGGTTATGAATTGGTAGAATATTTCTATCTAACATGATCGTGAATGACGATATTTCATTTTAACTGTTCTACAGTATTACCAACGGCACTTGTCACAGTTATTATGTTGAAAGATTTAAAACAATTTAACATCTCATTTGAATATACAACGAGTTACACATGAACACCCGCTTACATGAGTGCCAACTGGAGTTGGTGAACAGGTTACATGAGTTGGTGCTAGAACTAGTGATCAAGTCTTCATCTAGCTTCTCACACTTTACGAGCTTCAATTGTCATACGCCCATTCACGACAGATTTATCAAAAAAATCTCCCAAAAATAATATTGCCGTCGATGCAACACAACATTTTGTTGATGCATTAGGAGATGAAACCATACTAGTCATACTTTATTCACCTCTCTCACATTCATCTTCTTCTCTGTATATAGACACTCGTCACGCTGGACCTTGATAACAGCGATATCGGAGCTGCTGGTGCACAACATCTTGGTGATGCCTTACGGCACAACACAGTGATTCTCATTCTATTTATATCTCTCTCGTATTCATCTTCTTCTCTACAAATAGGCACTCTCCACACTGAACATTGAGTACAACGAAATCGGAGCTACTGGTGCACAACATCTTGGTGATGCCTTACGGCATAACACAGTGATCTTCATTCTATTTACATCTCTCTCATAGTCATCTTCTTCTCGACATTTAGACACTCACCGTACTGAGCCTTGATGGCAATCAAATCGAAGATGTTGGTGCACAACATCTTGGTGATGCCTTACGGCATAACACAGTGATTC